>CM053026.1:653405378-653432531 GCA_028564925.1 Lithobates sylvaticus
GTCTTTTTGTCTATCCCCTATCCCTATATGAGTACTAAGTGTAGGACGGCTTAATGCGGATATCTTGAGCTCTGTAACGGTCTCAATGTATAACCTGTATATGATCTGTTCATGATACCCCCTTTTTTTCTTCTCTGCACAATTGTCTGTACAAGTTTTCTGCCTTCTCATCAATAAAAGGTTTATATTAAAAAATGTGTGGAAAAAAATAAGGATCCGTAAGCTGCAATACTAACATTTTTAAAAAATATGCTTTAAAGCAGGGGTGCCCAACCTTTTGAAGAGCGAGGGCCACTTAAGCGACTTGGTAACCGGTCGCAGGCCACAATGTGCAGAGCGGGTGGATGGCATGTCCGTGCCCACTCTGCATTTGGAGAGAGGACACGGACGCAGCCCACAATACTTTTTAGCAGTTCATATTGGAGGTAGAACACAAGTCGGTTTATGTGTGCCACTACTTAGAGGTGAATGGAGGGTCCAATTGGTCGGACTGTCGGACTGAGCGTGTGAAAGGGGTCCAAGGCTGCTTTCACACTGATGCGCTGCGGTTTACCCGCACCACGTGTGCAACGCAGTGTACCTTTGGCTTTCCTGCAGTTTGCAATAGACTGCTATTATATTCTGCAGGTTTGGTTCACTTTCAGAAAGCGCACCAAACTTGCAGGTAATAATAGAAGTCTATGGCTCAGTGCAGGTAAACTGCAGGAAAACTGCTCTGCACCTGCGGATCAGTTTGAAAGCAGCCCAGTAACCACTGCAGAAAAGATATGCCCATATATATATACACTGTGATTTTAGTAATAAACTTACCTTTAATAACAGTATTCTTTCCATTCTATCCCAAAGCAGGAGGTCGCGGGCCACATCAGAGGGCTCCGCGGGCCATATGTGGCCCCCGGGCTACTGGTTGGGCACCCCTGCTTTAAAGTGTCATCTTTAAAGTTGACCTTTTCAAGATATTGACGTGACATAAAAGCAGCAGCAGTATCTTTTTTTAAACTATAGCTCCGACTTTAATTATTAAAATGTAGCCCTTGAGCCAGTTCAGTGACTTTGCCTAGGCTTTGGTGATGTCATCAGTCTGCAGCAGGCAGAAAGAAGCATATCTTCAGTCTCCTCTCCTCCAGAGATCAGACTGTACATTGTAAGCAGCAATTCACAAGGGGAAAAACGACAGAAGGTGCTGATCTGCATCAGACATTTGTGAATAAAGCCATGTACTGTACATGATTGTATAATTTCCGAGTCAGAACCACAGTCCAAGAAGCAGATGCTGACCCTGGATGGGTACAGATAAATATTATACTAATGCTGCGTACACACGATCAGAATTTCGGACAGCAAAAGACCGATGAGAGCTTTTCATCGGAAAATGGGACCGTGTGAATGCTCCATCGGAATTTTGCTGGCTGAATTCCCGGCAGCAAAAATTTGAGAGCATGTTCTCAATTTTTCCGACGGAAAAGCTTTCTATCGGAAATTCCGATCGTCTGTAGCAATTCCGACGCGTAAAATTCCTACGCATGCTCGGAAACAATTTGACGCATGCTCGGAAGCATTGAACTTAATTTTTTCATTTTCACCCCCCCCCTCCATTAGTACAGACCCCCCCCAGGACCAACCACCCCCCCTCCATTAGTACAGACCCCTCAGAACAAACTACCCCCCCTCCATTAGTACAGACCCCCCAGGACAAACCACCCCCCTCCATTAGTACAGACCCCCGGACAAACCACCCCCTCCATTAGTACAGACCCTCCAGGACAAACCACCCCCCTCCATTAGTACAGACCCCCGGGACAAAACACCCCCCCTCCATTAGTACAGACCCCCCAGGACAAACCACCCCCCTCCATTAGTACAGACCCCCCCAGGACAAACCACCCCCCTCCATTAGTACAGACACCCCAGGACAAACCACCCCCCTCCATTAGTACAGACCCCCGGACAAACCACCCCCTACATTAGTACAGACCTCCCGGGAAAAACACCCCCCCTCCATTAGTACAGACCCCCCCCAGGACAAACCACCCCCCTCCATTAGTACAGACCCCCCCAGGACAAAACACCCCCCTCCATTAGTACAGACCCCCCAGGACAAACCACCCCCTCTCCATTAGTACAGACCCTTCCAGGACAAACCCCCCCCTCCATTAGTACAGACCCCCAGGACAAAACACCCCCCTCCATTAGTACAGACCCCCCCAGGACAAAACACCCCCCTCCATTAGTACAGACCCCCCCCCCAGGACAAACCACCCCCCTCCATTAGTACAGACCCCCCAGGACAAACCACCCCCTCTCCATTAGTACAGACCCCTCCAGGACAAACCACCCCCCTCCATTAGTATAGACCCCCCCAGGATAAACCACCCCCCTCCATTAGTATAGACCCCCCCAGGACAACCCCCCTCTCCATTAGTATAGACCCCCACCCCTCCATTAAGCTAATTAAAAAAGACCCGGGCGGCAGCTGGAGAGGAGATGACAGTGTAGGTGGAGAACAGAGCGTGTCAGGCTTGGGCAGCAGGTGGGAGTTACACACAGGAGCATGAGGACTGGAACATGTCAGGCACGGACCGCCCCCCCCCCCTCCCAGTGACATCACTATGGGGCTGGTCTCTCTGCACACAGAGACACAGCCGATCTGATCTCCAGCTGTTTCCGCTCTCCTCCTCTGACAGGAGGAGGGATGGGCTTTGGCAAGAAGCACATCGGTGGCGGTCGCGGCCGTGGTGACTGGCGGAGAGAGCCGCCTACGGACAAGGAGAGGAGGGAGGGGAGCACTCTGGCGCTTCAGCGCGCCAACCTCCATGGCGCCCGGGTGCACTGCACCCCGAGCACCATGCCCAGGATCGGCCCTGCGCATTCTTGATGGTCGAAAGACTAGAGAACTTGCCACAGCCAATTCTTTGCCAACAACTTGTTATGTGTCATTATTTAACCGCTTGTCAACTAGCCGCCGCAGTTTTACTGTGTGTGCCCGGAGCAGATGCAAGTGCCCAGCGGGGGCATGATGACCGCCGGGCTCCCGTGATCGCTCATGACAGAGCGAGAATCGGGATCTGTGTGTGTAAACCAACACCCCCTCCCTTTAGAATGTAAGCTGTACAAGCAGGGCCCTCCTGTACCTTTTATATTGAACTGTACTGTAATTGTGTTGTCCCCCCTATACATTGTAAAGCGCTGCATAAACTGTTGGCGCTATATAAACCGTGTATAATAATAAAAATAAACACACAAGTCCCGGTTCTTTCAGGGAGTAGAGACATTTCGTGTGTTCATAATATGTATGAACACTGATCTCTCTCTCCTCCTAGACAGTCCCCCCCCCCCCCCCCCCTACAGTTAGAACACAGTGAGGGAACACAGTTAACCCCTTGATAACACCCTAGTGTTAACCCCTTCCCTGTCAGTGACACTTATACAGTAATCAGTGCATTTTTAGAGCACTGATCACAAAATGGTCCCAAAAATGTGTCAAATGTGTCCGACGTGTCCGCCGCAATATCGCAGTCTTGATAAAAATCACAGATCACAGCCATTTCTAGTAAAAAAATAATAATACTAGAAATGCCATAGATCCCCTATTTTGTAAACGCTATAACTTTTGCGCAAACTAATCAACGTACGCTAATTGTGATTTTCTTTTTACCAAAAAATATGTAGAAGAATACATATCAGCCTAAACTGAGGAAAAAATCAGTTTTTTAATAAAAAATGAGGGATATTTATTATAGCAAAAAGTAAAAGATATTGTGTTTTTTTCAAAATTGTCGCTCTTCTTTTGTTTAAAGCGCAAAAGATAAAAAACGCAGAGGCGATCAAATACCACCAAAAGAAAGCTCTATTTGTGGGAAAAAAGGACGTCAATTTTGTTTGGGTACAGCGTCGCATGACCGCACAGTTGTCAGTTAAAGCGACGCAGTGCCGTAAAACAAAAAATAGCCTGGTCATTGAGCAGCCATATCTTCCGGGGGCTGAAGTGGTTAAATAGATATTAGCTTTTGTGGTATTTGTGGAGGGTAAGGTGCAGCCTGCATTTCCATGACACTGCTGAGGACAGTTGTGTTGTAACACTAAAGCTTTATTGTGCAAAATGCAAAGAGAACACAATGGACGTGTTGACAGGAATAAAACTTGGCACTTTCACATTAATGCAAATGAGATGCCGAACATTTATTAACCATCAGAGCTGTGACTGTGGAGTCCCCTGTGTTGCTTCAGATTAAAGAGGATTTAAAGGAAAATCCCTATTGTTTGGGTTCCTATTGTTCACTTAGTCCACCCCCTTCTCTTGAGTTTGTTTTGGACAAATATCTGTGCTCTCAGGCATACAATAGCACTGTTGGAGAAAGTAAGAATATCCTGGAGACTGCCCTTGCTAATCATTCCATTCATTATTGCTGCATTGGCACATTTGGACATTCTAGGCATGTGTTCTTGCATCAAATGCCCATTTTGATCCCCAAATTGTGTGCATGTTCTAAATTTAGCTTTTCCAGGGGTGACACCCCATGTTATGAAGGCACGATCAAACACAGTTTGGACATAGTCATGTCTGATTTTGTCTTCACTTTTCAAAGTTGAACTTTGTAAGTTCCTATGTTCAGTATGTTTTGTTTTGCTACATGCCTGGTTTACACAAATGCGCCATGTTAGTAAAGAATGTTCTAAAGACCAAAGATCTTTTGAGTTTACAAAAGCATTTTTGAAAGGCACTTGTGAATGTGTTTTAAGTAAAATTTTAACATCTAAACAATGTGTGGCTTCCTTAATTTCAAATCCCAAAAGCATTATTAGCGGCAAAAGTAAATGAATTTGGTGACAATGGGTGTTATTTACTAAAGGCTATTCCACTTTGCACTCCAAGTGCAGTTTCCGGTGCACTTTTGCAGTGCACTTGTAGTGCATAGTGGATTTGGATTCTTTTGGAAATTACACCCACAGTGCTTTGTAATAAACCACCTATCACGCCATTTTCAGGAATACACACATTTCTGTCATGGTGAGGAAAAGGAGTATTTTTGGGGTCAGTTATGCACTACATACCTTTTTTTTTTTTTTTGAAAATCTTTTTATTGAGTATAAAAACATACAAACAAATAACAAACATCGGTAAACCTGCCACAGCTTTGGAATAGACCCACGCAGGGGTCAGTGCCAGCCGGCAATTAGACTGCTTCCATTATTAGTGACAAACAGCTGTAGCACATCTACAAGAAAAGAACATACAAACAACCTAGTGTTGGGTTGGCTCCCACTCAATTGAAATATCTAAGGATCAGATCTTTCAGTGAAGACCCAAGGGACCATAATAGATATCAAATGCACCTGTATCAGAGTTTCTCACAAAAAGGCACTCAATGTAGCAATATCACATCCACCCGTATAGTGGTGTTATGTACATACTCAATCAGTCCGCGGATGCCGTGGAGGCCTCCGCTAGCCATTTGGCCCACACTCTATCGTATTTTTTGGGGCATCCCCTATTTTGGTATGTTTCCTTATATAGTGATAGTACTTTATTGACATGTGTTTTCCATAGCATTATGGACGGTGGGGCACGTTTTTTCCAACATAGAGTGATCATTTTCCTGGCATAGAAAAGCAGGAGTCCTATCAGAGTTCTCTCTGCGATCCTGGGGGCTAGTTCTTCTACTAGGCATAGAAGGCATATCTGCGGGGTCAGGGCTATATCTATTCCCACCACTTCTTGTATTACAGATAGTACTTGTGACCAGTAGTTCTTAATTGCTGGGCAGGACCAGAAGACATGAATAAAGTCGCCCGGATCCCCTGTACATCTCCAGCATTCCGAGGACAGGGAGGTTTTCATTTTATGCAATCTATATGGGGTTATATATGCCCGGTGTAGTATTTTGTATTGTATGAGACGGTCTCGAAGTGAGATCAGGATTTTGAAGGGGAAATCCCACATGTCCTCCCAGTCCTCGGAGTCTAGTCCCGGAATGTCATGTGTCCATCGCTGGCGGAGCTTGGACAGATCCGGAGAGGAGACCCTAAGGAGATGCGCATACAGGACCGAGGTCGGTTTTCTGGTGCATTCATATCTTGTGACCCTCTCCAGATCAGATTGCACTATTTGCATGTCGTTAGGTATTATTTGGGCTTTAAACGCATGAGAGATTTGCATATAGCGGAATAGATGCGCGGTGGGTACATTGTTGTGGGACACCAGGTGATCAAAGGAGTGTATACCGGAGCCTGAAGTGAGGTCAGATACCAGTTTAATACCACACTTAGCCCATATTTTGGGGTCCGGCAGTGTGTAAAAATGGGGTAAGGTAGGGTTGTTCCAAAGGGGGGCATGAGGGGAGATTGCATTCCGTGGGAACTTCTCAAGTCTCAGTCCCGCCCTCCATGCCTTCAGAGTCGTGCACATGGAGGTGGTCAAATCATATGGAGCCTTGGGACCCCGGAGAGGTAAATGTGTTAGGGCCTCCACAGAACGGACCACCGCAGCCTCCAGAACTGCCGCAGGGTTGGACTTGTCCGGCACTAGCCACCAAACTGCCGTGACCAGCTGGGCTGCCAGAAAATATTTCTGGCAGTCCGGAAACGCCAAACCCCCCCGCGACACCGGACGCATCAGTGTGGACAATTTAAACCTAGGGGGATTTGGGCCCCAGAGAAAGGAGGAGAAAATGCGGTTCAATTTCGTAAAAAATGAGCAGGGTATCCACTGTGGGGAATTACGGAATAGGTAAGTAAATTTAGGTATGATTTTCATTTTGATTAAGTTAATGCGGCCTAGTAAGGATAGGGGAAGGTTCTCCCAGGCTTTTAGTTTGGTCTTCACTCCTTGGACCACCGGTTCTAGGTTAAGGGGGATAAAGCTGGATGCGTCTCTCGAGACGCTCACCCCCAGGTACACCATTTCGTCTACCCATTGCAGTTGGAGATCTGGCGGGGCTAGATGCACTACATACCTTACCTAGAAAAACTATTATGTATCAGACCCACAACATGAGAAGATTCTTTTTAGGAAGAAGAGACTGTAACCTCCTCTCACCAAGAAAGTGCATTCCCACTGTTGAATATAAACACCCAAAAAGAAAACAAAAAATAAGCTAGAACACACCTACAAGAAACACAAGCAGTAAATGACAAGAAATCTTAGTTCAGGTTCCAAAATATATTTATTAAAAAATGCCTCTCACACATCGTCAGGCATATCAATGGCCCCCTTACCCACAAAGTACTCCATATACCTCTCGCGGACTTCGCAGGCATCCTATCCCAGTGGCTAGACTCCCTAAACCTCCCCAAACTCTCAGAGGAACAGCTGTCCACCCTAAATGCCCCCTGCTCCGAACAAGAAATTTTACTTATTATCAAATCCCTTAAATCTTCAACTGCCCCAGGCCCAGATGGATTCACGTCAGTATACTATAAGAAATTTGCTCAATTATTAGCCCCACAACTTTGTAAATTTGTTAACTATACCCTACAAGGACACAACCCCCCCCCCCCCCCCGAGATGCTCCTTGCCAATATGACCCTGATCCCCAAGCCTAATAAAGACCACTCCCTCCCCCAAAACTACAGACCAATTTCGGTCCTGAACAATGACACCAAAATATTAGGCAAAATATTAGTCAATAGATTGGCCCCAATTATCTCATCCTTAATTGGCCCCGAACAAACAGGCTTCATCCCAAATAGGCAGATCACGGACAACATTAGACTGGCAACAAATATAATCCAAGATGCAGACTTATTCTCCCGCAAGGTCCTGATCTTAGGCCTTGACATACACAAGGCCTTCGATAGCGTCCTCTGGCCATACCTAGACCGGGTTCTAGAGAAATTTGGGTTTGAAGGTGAATTTGTCCAGGGTTTTAAAGCCATGTATCATAATCCCCAAACTAGAATAAGACTCCCAGGTTGTTCCTCGGAATACTTCTCACTTGGCAGGGGCACCAGACAGGGGTGCCCCCTGTCCCCCCTGGTGTTTGCACTGGCAATTGAACCACTTGCCAGAGCTATCAACAGCAATCCCAACATAAAGGGCTATAGGAAGGAGGAGAGCGAATACAAGATCAGTCTTTACGCAGACGATGTCCTTGCCTTCTTGCCAGACCCTCTAGTCTCCCTCCCAAACCTCCTTTCAACATTGCAGACCTTTCAAAAATTCTCGGGCCTGGGCATCAATCTGTCCAAATGCTCAGCACTCCCGATTAACATAGCACAACACACTATTTCCACCATCAATCAAACATTCGGCATTTCTTTATCTCACCCCACTCTCTCTTACTTAGGAATTTATTTAGCCCCGTCCCTCACAGAAATATTTAACGCCAACTACCCAAGAGCCTTCATAATGACCAGACGTTGGCTCAAAACTTGGTCCTCCTTTAATATCTCATTACTTGGCAGAGTGGTAGCAATAAAAATGTCTATCTTACCCAAATTACTGTATTTTTTCAGAGCTTTACCAAACTATGTGCCCGTAAGTTGTTGCTTTCTCTACAAAGAGATATTAACACTTTCATTTGGCGTAACAAACGGCCTAGACTTGGTAAACCTCTGATGCACAGGCCAATGTCCCAGGGAGGCCTAGGTTTGCCAGACATTTGGCTCTACTATATCTCAGCTAGGCTGGCCCAAGCGGCTCAGTGGCACTCAACTACCGAAGTGATACCCTGGGCACGTTTTGAGACCCAATCCATCCGCCCCTTTTTTCTCCCAGGCCTGCTATGGCAATCTACACTGAAACCTAAAGAGTTAGCTTCCCTAAACACAATAGTACGCCATACAATACAGCTTTGGAACCTGTACAAGACTAAATTTAAACTCTGTTCCCCTACCCCCCCTCAAGCCTCATTCCTCGGAGACAGGAGATTCCCCCTAGCCTTTGACTCCCCAAGCTCATTCTCATGGTGGATTTTCCACTCACTAGTTACCCTGAAATCCCTCACTAATCGCCAGGGCTTTCTCTCTTTCGCTGACCTGCAAGACAAGGCCCAGATCCCAAGGGTAGAGTTTTTTAAATTTCTGCAAATTAGGCATTTCTTTGAAACCCATTTCAAACGTAGAACCATTCCTACCCCTACCTTTTATGAACAAATCTGCCTTGCACGACCTAGAGATAAGGGCATCATATCTACAATTTACAAAGACCTACTAAATTCAGGCCTTCCCGAAAAATCGGTGGCCATGCTTAAATGGGAATCGGACCTAGGTCTGGAGATAACTGTAGAGGAGTGGTCTGACATGCTATCTAACCTACACAGATGCTCTAAGTCCATATCTATTAAAGAGACTATCCTTAAGGTCCACACCCGTTGGTACCTTACCCCAGATAAGGTACATAAATTTCACCCGGAGGTTCCGGATAGTTGTTTCAGAGGTTGTCGCGAGGTGGGGACCCTGTTACACACCTTCTGGAGCTGTCCGCTTCTCAGCCAGATCTGGGCCCAAGCCTCCTCCAAAATTAGCGCACTCTCTGGGGCAACGGTGACTATTTCCCCCCAGATCTGTCTCCTTTTTGCCCCTATCCCGGGTATCCCCACACATACCCTTAACCTGATATATACTTTATTTTGTGCTATACAGTGGACCATAGCCATGAACTGGGGGCGTGGTCTGGCTATGGAGGAGTGAGGACGTGTCCTGCCTGAGCTCCGTCCCGATATAAGTATTGCTCTTCATATCCTCGGTATTATTGGTAGTAAAGACTCCTTTTTTTATGCTGATAGCAGCGACAGTTATAGTTGCAGTTCTGTTAGGACGTGTCCTGCCTGAGCTCCGGAGCTCCGTCCGGTCCGCAGCTATACAAGCAGCTACAGGGGCGATTATCCCCCGTTTTTAAGCTCAGGGTATGTCACAGCGGCGGCGAACACCCTCCCAGCCGAAAAGGACATACCAAACCCGCCAAGGATCGATGGAATCCTTCCTTTTGGACACCCCACGCCAGCAGCAGGAGAAGGGGAAATCCAAGATGGCGCCGGAACGAACGGCCTCGCCGGAACGCCACGAGGCCCGGCCCGCTCAGCATACACAAGCGGCCCTGCCTGCACAGACACCGCTCACAACTCAGCCTGCACAGCCATCGCTAGGATTCCAACCTACACTGCCACAGCCAACCGCACAGCCTGAACTGCCATCGCCATGTGCATCCTCTGCACAACCGCGGCTAGCTGAACAAACTGCACAACCTCCCTTGGGGACACAGCCTGCTATGTCTCCCATCCCCTCTCCTAGGGTGGTAAGTGACACTGCTCCCCCTGCCTCCCCTCGCTCCATATCACCTCAGGGCCAGATTACAGATGCGGCTGACTTAACATGGGACAGGGACATCAGGCAACATCTATGGTCTCTCCCCACAAAGGCCGACTTAGAACAATTCACCAGCAGAGTGGAAAAAGCATTCAAACAGGACATTGAGCAACTGAAAAGTGACACGACCGAGCTGGGCCATAGAATAGAGACATTGGAACAGAATCTTGAGGACTCTATACCTGCCGTAGCCATGTTAAGAGAACGGGCATCCGCACATGACCAACAAATTGAAGCTCTAATCTGCCAATTAGACGATATGGAAAATCGCAGCAGACGTGCGAACATCCGCATACGCGGACTGCCAGAAGCCACTGGGCCCAAAGATATTATTCCCTCACTGCAAGGAGTATTCCGTGACATATTAAATCTACCTGCGTCTGTTCCCATCGAGATAGACAGAGCACACAGGGCACTTAGGCCCCCATCAGATGACCCCGAGAGGCCTAGAGACGTCATTTGTAAACTCCACAAGTACTCGCTGAAGGAACGCATAATGCAAAAGATGCGCAACAGACCAACCTTTGATTTTGATGGGGCCTCCCTGTCATTCTACCAGGACCTCTCCAGAAGAACCCTCATGCAACGCAGAGCCCTGCGACCACTATTGTCTGAGATTCAGGCGGCAGGACTTACATACCGCTGGGGCTTTCCGTTTAGCCTGCAGGCATCTAAGAACGGCAAATGGGCAGTGTTGCGAACCAAAGATGACCTCCCTCGCTTCCTACACACACTGGAGCTGGAACAGGTCGACTTTCCAGACTGGCGCAGTTCCCTGAGTATACCGACCCCACAAGTGCCAGAACCATGGATACCCACCTCCGGCAACAGGAGATCCAGGCGCCGTCAAAGGCATGAAAGAGGATACTCTCCAGGGCCCTCGGGGTCTAGGGACTAACCTTGCAGTGATACCCATTACCTACGGCCATCGAGCTACAACGCCATGGATGTGCCTTACCCCCCCTCCTTTGGCGGGACTTGACTGAAGGAACTGACCGAGCACATCCATGATTGAGACGCCAAGTTAAAAGGCACCACGCATGAGAGGATGCTGGACAGGGGAACATATGCGGAATTGGGTGATGGTGGTACATGGCTACCCCCGTCCCGTTTGTTTGCTTTTCGCTGACTCCTACCTAGCAACACTGGCCGACAACTGCTCCTAGGAGTATGCAGCCAACTGGCTCAAGAAAGTTAACTGTTCACTTTATCGTTACCCTGTAACAAGATTTTATGGACTGGACGGGGCGCGGGCCCCACGTCCCCCCTGTGGTTGCCCACGTTTCCCGTATAGGCCCCACCTACTTAGGTGTTAGTCCCTAGAGGGACACCAGGACGGTTCCCGGGGTCTCAGATTTCTGGGTCCCCCGGGGGCACGCCCTGTTAGAGAAAGTGTAATTGTCAGCTAGGCCTATTACTATAGGCCTGGCCTGCGATACCTCTGCTACTGTTTTTACTTGTTTTTGGTCCATTTTTTTATTTTTTTTTCTCTCGCTCTCTAGTCTTTCCTATTATCTTGTACACCTCAGTACCTACCCGCTCCTCCTTTCTTACTTCCCTACTTAACCAACTGACTTTTTCTCACCAGGAAGGAAGGAACCTAAACCCCACCACCACCGGATTCGGTTGCAACGAAAAGGTCGCCTGGACAGTCGCCTCTGCTGCAACATGGCCACGATTAAGGTAGTCTCTTACAATGTCAGAGGCCTATGTTCCCCTAACAAGCGCAATAGGTTGTGGTTAGAACTGAAGAGATTGAGGGCGCAAGTGGTGTTCCTACAGGAGACCCACTTTACAGATGCTTCTATTCCCAAGCTGCCCACCCATATGTTCTCGCAATGGTTCATGTGTAACTCTCCTAGACCTAAAGCCAGGGGCACGGCCATAGCTATACACAAGAACTGTCAATTTTCACACATAGAACACGTGATAGACCCCCAGGGTCGCTATGTGTTTTTGAAGGGCACCATACTGGGGCAGACGTACACGTTCGCCACATTATATGCACCTAACTCCCAACAACTTACCTTTATAGATCAAGCCCTTGCTAAACTAGCAGAATTCCGGGAGGGTAGATTAATCCTGGGAGGGGACTTCAATGTCAGCCCAGACCCCACGCTAGATACCTCAACAAATAGATCGTCCCACTCACTCGCCTTCTTGAGACACTTTCGTAGGTCCCTCCAGAGGTTTACTTTAGTAGACTGCTGGAGAGCACTACACGCCTCTGAAAAGGACTTTAGCTACTACTCCAGTGTGCATAAAATATACACCAGGATCGACTTGCTACTGGTTGACCAAAGCTCCCTAGACCTAATACTAGAAGCAACTATTGACCGGATAACAATCTCAGACCATGCCCCTGTGACAATTACTCTCTCACTAGCTCAGGCCATGACTAAAGCAAGGACATGGAAACTCAATGAAAACCTGTTAGACGACATAGGAGTGGTGGCGGGGGTTAGGGAGACCTTGACACACTATTTCGCTGAAAACAATAATGGGGAGGTTAATGAAGGCACCCTATGGGAGGGCCACAAGGCGGTGGTGAGGGGCACTTTTATAGCCATGGGAGCAAAACTCAACAAGGCTAGGCAGGCGGACTTCCAGAGAGTATTGCGGGAGCTCCAGCTAGCAGAGATCAAACATAAACATTCGTCAGGTCCCGAAGAGCTTAAGCGACTGACAGAACTAAGGCAGCTCTTTTCCAAACTACTGGACCGTAGAATAAATCGCAAACTACGCTACTTAGCCCACACCTATTACGAGCACGGGAACAAGTGCGGCAGGTTGCTGGCTCGAGCTCTCCGCAAAAAAAGACTCATGGCACACGTCCATAAATTACACTCCTCTACGGGAGAACCCGCACAACACACCTCCAAAATAGCAGCCTTGTTCCGTGAATACTACGAGAACCTATATAACCTGAACCCCTCCTCCTCGCCCACTGAGATAGAAGCTAAAAGGTCTCGTATTAAAACTTACCTTGCATCGATTGGTCTCCCCACCCTGACCCCTGAACAGGCGACCGACTTAGAATGCCCGATCACCACTGCTGAACTACTGGCCACCATCAAATCTCTACCGACAGGTAAGAGCCCTGGACCGGATGGTTTCACCAGGGCCTACTACCTAAAGTTCTTTGATAAAATACAATCCCCACTCTGTGCCCTCCTCAACTCCCTAGCAACCGGAGGCTCCCTTCCAAGGGAGACCTCGCTGGCCCACATCACCGTCCTTCCAAAAGAAGGGAAGGACCCCACCCAACCACAAAGTTATCGCCCAATTTCCCTCCTGAACACTGACCTAAAAATTTTCTCTAAAATCATTGCCAACCGCATGAAACACTTGCTGCCTGAACTGATCCATGCGGACCAGACAGGCTTCATAACTGGTAGGGAGGCCAGGGATAACTCTAACAGAGCCCTCCAGCTTATCCACTGGGCACGCACTAGCGATCGAATGCCTCCATACCTAATCTTATCAACAGATGCGGAGAAGGCATTCGATCGCGTAGACTGGGATTTTCTGAACACTGTACTCCAGGGCACTGGGCTAGGACCACGTATGTTACGTTGGATCTCCGCTCTGTATGTATCCCCCACAGCACAGGTCAAGGTGAACGGAGGTCTCTCCTCACCATTCCCCATCCGAAACGGCACGAGACAGGGTTGCCCGCTCTCACCCCTCCTGTTCGCGCTGGTCTTGGAACCCCTATTACAGAAAGTTAGAAATAACCAAAACATCAGAGGGGTGCAGGTGGGCTCCACTGAGCATAAGCTCTCTGCATACGCAGATGACATACTATTTCACGTAGCGGAACCCCAGGTCTCGCTGCCGAATCTGATGGAGGAATTAACTGCATACGGAGAGGTATCCAACTTCCGTATAAATTTCACAAAATCTGAAATACTCCCAGTCACCATCCCACCGTCCATGACAGATACACTAAAACGATCGTTCCCATTCACCTGGGCCTCCCCCTCCATGAAATACCTCGGCGTCCAGCTTACAGACAGGCCAGACTCCCTGTACGCACATAATTACGCACCATTGCTCAAGAGGATCTCACAAGATCTCCTGCAATGGGACAGGACGCACTTTACATGGCTGGGTCGGACGAACATCATAAAGATGACGATATTACCACGCATTCTTTTTATGCTTCAAATGGTACCAGTACACCTGCCAAAACGCTTCTTTACCGAGCTACGTAGCTCATTCATTAAATTTGTATGGGGGGGCAAGAAGCCCCGTCTGGCTATGGCAACGCTCCAAAGAAACAAGATGAGGGGGGGTCTGGGAATACCTAACATCCCCCAGTACTATCAAGCGATCGCTTTACAGCGACTCTTAAACTGGAAATTCCATGCGTCAACTAAACTGTGGGTCCCCCTGGAGAAGACGATGGCAGGCAGAGATTTGGCGGGTGCCCCCTGGGTCCCCGCTGGGGATAGAGGATTTTCAGACTGGGTCTCACCCTTGACTGTTCACTCCCTACAAATATGGGACAGAGTGAACGCCCGCTTAACTCTAGCCCCACAGATATCTCCATTGACCCCGGTGTGTGGATACCCGTGGTTTTCTCCGGGGGAACAGGCAGCAGCACTGGGCACATGGACTAGAGATAGTGACGTCAGGCTAACAAAATTACTGGAGGGAGACTCAGTGATGCCACTGGCCACCCTGAGGGAACGCTACGGCAGCTTCCCCTTTGATTTCTGGAGACACCGTCAACTTGCGACCTTTGTAGCTAAACGCCACAGACAAACACCAATCAGAACCACGCTGACGGAATTTGAAAGCATTTGGTCAGCTGCTGACCCAATGCCTCACATGATTTCGGCACTGTACAGACTGCTGGAAACAGCGACCCCCAACCCCAAGCCCCTTTACATCAAGGAGTGGGAAAAAGACCTACAACTTGAATTTACAGATGAACAACTCAACCACCTTTACCGCTTGACCCACTCGAGCTCCATAGACGCCAAAACACAAGAAAATAACTTTAAGATACTGTCAAGATGGTATAGGGTCCCCACTACCTTAGCTAGAATTTTCCCCAATGTATCTGACCTCTGCTGGAGGGGATGTGGGATGAAAGGCACATTCCTACACATTTGGTGGGAATGCCCAATACTGAGGCCATTCTGGTCTATGGTGAACAAACATGTCTCTGACAGCTTGGGAATAGACGTCCCGGACCTGCCAAAACACTTCCTCCTCCATGTGCCCCCCATGTCTCTGTCTCGCTACAAAAAAAGCGCTCTCCCCCACCTCCTAAACGCAGCTAAACGGCTAATTCCAATACATTGGAAGAGTGCACAGATCCCCAGCGAACAAGACTGGCTGGGGAAGGTAGGGGAGATCATGGAAGCAGAGAGCTGGCTGGCCACCTGCCGAGACACTAGAGACAAATTTGAGCTTACGTGGGCAGCATGGAGAGCCCACACGCAAGAGACAGACTGGGCCCCCTCTAGCCTAGATATTGCGCTACTTGCACTAGCAGACCCTTCCTTTCAGAGACTTGTCCAGGCGAACCATCCGTCAGCAACCACAAGCTCCACCTAAAGGTGGACACCAACGAATCCGGTGAGATATGGTAAACAAGCTTCCTCTTAGCGCTGGCCCTCCTCTCTTTCTCCCTTTTTTTTCTCTCCTTCTCCTCTCTCGGGGTACATGCCCCAATCTCTACCCACCTTTTTCCATTATTGTTGGTTGTTTTTATTTGACCTGGTTTTTTTTTTTTTCATGCTTGTTGGCACGACAACCAGGGGATACAAAGTTACTTAAGGGGAACACCCATCCACCCCCCAACCCGGGGGGTGGCTCGTCTGTCTAAGAGGACCGAATGTCCAAGATGGGCGGGGAGTCTCCCTAAACACTAGAAAAACTGCACCCCAGCAGTCGTAGACTTAACCACTTACTCTTAGAGCGATAAACTTGCAACCCCCTCCCTCTCTCCCCCCCCCCCCTCCTTCCCCACCCCCTCCCTCTCCCCCCCCCCCCCTCCTTCCCCACTTTGTTCCCCCTACCCTCCCCTGATGTCCCCCCCCCTCTGATTTTTGTTTTTTCCATGTATGTGTTGTGTTGTTACCTTGTTAATATTTGAAAATGAAAATAAAAATTTTTTATTCACACAAAAAAAAAGAACACTATGGCTCAGTGCAGGTAAACTGCAGGAAAACTGCTCTGCACCTGCGGATCAGTTTGAAAGCAGCCCAGTAACCACTGCAGAAAAGATATGCCCATATATATATACACTGTGATTTTAGTAATAAACTTACCTTTAATAACAGTATTCTTTCCATTCTATCCCAAAGCAGGAGGTCGCGGGCCACATCAGAGGGCTCCGCGGGCCATATGTGGCCCCCGGGCTACTGGTTGGGCACCCCTGCTTTAAAGTGTCATCTTTAAAGTTGACCTTTTCAAGATATTGACGTGACATAAAAGCAGCAGCAGTATCTTTTTTTAAACTATAGCTCCGACTTTAATTATTAAAATGTAGCCCTTGAGCCAGTTCAGTGACTTTGCCTAGGCTTTGGTGATGTCATCAGTCTGCAGCAGGCAGAAAGAAGCATATCTTCAGTCTCCTCTCCTCCAGAGATCAGACTGTACATTGTAAGCAGCAATTCACAAGGGGAAAAACGACAGAAGGTGCTGATCTGCATCAGACATTTGTGAATAAAGCCATGTACTGTACATGATTGTATAATTTCCGAGTCAGAACCACAGTCCAAGAAGCAGATGCTGACCCTGGATGGGTACAGATAAATATTATACTAATGCTGCGTACACACGATCAGAATTTCGGACAGCAAAAGACCGATGAGAGCTTTTCATCGGAAAATGGGACCGTGTGAATGCTCCATCGGAATTTTGCTGGCTGAATTCCCGGCAGCAAAAATTTGAGAGCATGTTCTCAATTTTTCCGACGGAAAAGCTTTCTATCGGAAATTCCGATCGTCTGTAGCAATTCCGACGCGTAAAATTCCTACGCATGCTCGGAAACAATTTGACGCATGCTCGGAAGCATTGAACTTAATTTTTTCATTTTCACCCCCCCCCTCCATTAGTACAGACCCCCCCCAGGACCAACCACCCCCCCTCCATTAGTACAGACCCCTCAGAACAAACCACCCCCCCTCCATTAGTACAGACCCCCCAGGACAAACCCCCCCCCCCTCCATTAGTACAGACCCCCGGACAAACCACCCCCTCCATTAGTACAGACCCTCCAGGACAAACCACCCCCCTCCATTAGTACAGACCCCCGGGACAAAACACCCCCCCCTCCATTAGTACAGACCCCCCAGGACAAACCACCCCCCTCCATTAGTACAGACCCCCCCAGGACAAACCACCCCCCTCCATTAGTACAGACACCCCAGGACAAACCACCCCCCTCCATTAGTACAGACCCCCGGACAAACCACCCCCTACATTAGTACAGACCTCCCGGGAAAAACACCCCCCCTCCATTAGTACAGACCCCCCCAGGACAAACCACCCCCCTCCATTAGTACAGACCCCCCCAGGACAAAACACCCCCCTCAATTAGTACAGACCCCCCAGGACAAACCACCCCCTCTCCATTAGTACAGACCCTTCCAGGACAAACCCCCCCCTCCATTAGTACAGACCCCCAGGACAAAACACCCCCCTCCATTAGTACAGACCCCCCCAGGACAAAACACCCCCCTCCATTAGTACAGACCCCCCCCCAGGACAAACCACCCCCCTCCATTAGTACAGACCCCCCAGGACAAACCACCCCCTCTCCATTAGTACAGACCCCTCCAGGACAAACCACCCCCCCTCCATTAGTATAGACCCCCCCAGGATAAACCACCCCCCTCCATTAGTATAGACCCCCCCAGGACAACCCCCCTCTCCATTAGTATAGACCCCCACCCCTCCATTAAGCTAATTAAAAAAGACCCGGGCGGCAGCTGGAGAGGAGATGACAGTGTAGGTGGAGAACAGAGCGTGTCAGGCTTGGGCAGCAGGTGGGAGTTACACACAGGAGCATGAGGACTGGAACATGTCAGGCACGGACCGCCCCCCCCCCCTCCAAGTGACATCACTATGGGGCTGGTCTCTCTGCACACAGAGACACAGCCGATCTGATCTCCAGCTGTTTCCGCTCTCCTCCTCTGACAGGAGGAGGGATGGGCTTTGGCAAGAAGCACATCGGTGGCGGTCGCGGCCGTGGTGACTGGCGGAGAGAGCCGCCTACGGACAAGGAGAGGAGGGAGGGGAGCACTCTGGCGCTTCAGCGCGCCAACCTCCATGGCGCCCGGGTGCACTGCACCCCGAGCACCATGCCCAGGATCGGCCCTGCGCATTCTTGATGGTCGAAAGACTAGAGAACTTTTGTGTGACCGTGTGTATGCAAGCCAAGCTTGAGCGGAATTCCGTCGGAAAAACCATCCAAGATTTTTCGGACGGAAATTCCGCTCGTGTGTACGCAGCATAAGAAGGTATTGCATGAAGGAAGGATCAGGTAATGAGGATGGGGAGGTGCAGATCTAAGGTGTGCCCCCGGGCTCAATGGAATTCATGTTAGGTCCGAGTTTTTGCTAGCTGCTGCTCCTAACTTGTCGCACCAAGTACCGCAATAGTCCAATAGCTCCCCCCTTTCTTTTGGTCCCCTAACTTGTCGCACCAAGTACCGCAATAGTCCAATAGCTCCCCCCTTTCTTTTGGTCCTCTCTAACTTGTCGCACCAAGTACCGCAATAGTCCAATAGCTCCCCCCTTTCTTTTGGTCCTCTGGGTTGGGAACCAGATCACCAAAAAATCTTTCCATTAATTTCTGGATGATGGTACGATATTTATAGTTAAATAACCTTTCATATCCCTTTGGATAGGCCCCACACTTTTCTGCTAGCTGCTGCTGTCATCATGTGAAAAGAAAATATCCACTTTACCAATCAATGATAACTATATTTATGCCCCCCAGTAGCTCCTTGGTGGTCAGCATGCTCCAGCTCCTCCCGTGCAGGAGTGATGCTAGAGGGGAGAGGA
Source organism: Lithobates sylvaticus (assembly GCA_028564925.1). NCBI lineage: Eukaryota > Metazoa > Chordata > Amphibia > Anura > Ranidae > Lithobates > Lithobates sylvaticus. Next base: position 653,424,713 of record CM053026.1, read on the forward strand.
ACCGGTAAGACTGGGCGGGATACCCGGGAGCATCATCTCTGAGAATGTGAGGGGAAGAGAGGGGGGTGGTAAGACCAACTCCTTCACAGGAGCTAAATAATGGTGACCACCATGGGAAGGTGGGATGTAGTGTGGGTGCAGTGTTTATTTATACGATTGTTGAGGAAGCCGGTATGTTTCAATTCCTTAACAATCAGCTAGTCACTGATTGATAAGGACGCTAGCGGTTGCCTGTTTCTTAACCATCTGCCAACCGCACAATACCCGAATGATGGCTACAGCACAGCCGGCTAGTTCTGGGACACTGTCATATGACAACATCCTGTAACTGAACACGCCGCACATCTGCTGTGGGGCATGGGTGAAGCGCTCTGTGATAGTAGTGTCCTCTGGACACTGCTGATCACAGATTGAGGTAAAAGCGCCAATCAGCGGCTTTTTAACATGTGATCATCTGTGTCCAATCACAGCTGATCACGGATGTAAACAGAAGTCGGTTACTGGTACTCTTTTCTTCATGTTGACAGCATGAGGAGAAGAGAGCTGTCTGATAGCTTGTGTAAAAGGGACATGTACACTGATAATCAGGGCATGGATCATCAGTGTCCTGATGATCAGTGCAGTCATAACAGTGCTCACAAGTGCTGCCAATCTGTGCCCATCAGTGCTACCAATTAGTGCCCATCAGTGCCTCCTCATCAGTGTCACCTACCAGTGCCACCTACCAGTGCCCATCAGTGCCACCTATCAATGCCCATCAGTGTTACCTATTAGTGCCCATCAGTGTCTCTTTTCAGTACCTATCAGTGCCTATTGGTGCCGCCTATCAGTGCCTCCTCATCAGTGCCCACCAGTGCTGCCTCATCAGTGCCAAATCAGGTTGATTCTACTTCTCATCGGGAGCAATTCGGGGTACAAATATTTATAAAGAAATAAATGAATGCAAAAGGATCAGATAGTTGTCACGAGGGGAAAAATAAGGAAGAGGAGGGACAAGAATTCCCCAATCACTCTTACCTAAGGTAAGCTAAGTCTTCAAAAAGTAGTGTTGAGAGCTGAGGCGCCATGGGAACAGATATCCCTGGGAGCTGTGGCAGCAATCTCCATGGCCGCGTGGTGGCACAAACAGCAGGAAGTAAAACATCTAAAGGACTGTTGTCCCCAAAAAGCAAATTTGTTGTATATACTAGCTGACGATTCCAAAGAGCTTCTGTGGAAAGAACAATGTGTAAATAAGTATGTGAAAAAGGCAGAAAAGCAGAAAGTAGGACTACAGCCCATAGGAGCATGTGATTGTGTGGAAGGCCAGTTGGAGAGTACAATCACTTAGTGATAGAAACCACATAGCTAACCAAAGCTAGTATGGCAGAAGAATTACCAATAGAGCCCAGAAAAAAGAGTAGAAAAGGCAAACAAGCAACCGATTAATACCTTAAAAAAAAGAAAAGAAGTGCATAGTAACCAAGGTGCATATGGTCTCAGAGTGAAAGAGAGGAGTGCTCCACCAGTGTGTGATATTTGTAGCAACAAACAACCTCACTGTACTGCCAACGTCATGCTGCATGATCAGAGGGAAGGCGGTGCCAATGCCTGAACAGCTAATAGCATTCGGCAATTGGCGCTCAAGCCTCCCTCGTGGTGAACACAGATGGAGAAACGCCACGTCGGCACACAACGCCATGAATGACGCCATGCTTATGACGCGTTAGGTGTGGCGTTGACGCGCGTCCAGCACCCGCCCACCTCCCTGCGTCTAAGAAGAGCAAAGGGGGCGGGAGGAATAGGGACAACCACAATTGCCCACAGCAGTCAAAAAACGGGAAACAGTTGTAACACCCAAAGTGCCAACGAGATCATATTGCAATCATTAATTACATAGAATTAAGAATAAAAGTCATATGTATATGCTTCCAGAGTGATGTGCTTCCATCCCATAAGTCACTGAAAAAAGGGGGGGGAGAGGGGAGATCCTTTTGCATCCTTTTGCATTAGTTTATTTCCTTATAGATATTTTTAGCCCAAATTGCTCCTGATGAGTAGATAACTCCACGAAAGGTGTAGAGCCGTTATATGTTACACCATTGCAATCATGTGTTTGAGATTCTCCAGGACTATGTATTTCATCAACAATTTTATCATCATTATTATTATAAATTTTAAGATCATTTATGCTTCTATCCAATCTGAACAATCTGAACAATGGACTCTATATCAATATGTTCATCACTACACTTGTAAATCATGGAATATGTGTGTAAATATATGTAATATAAAATATTAAGATGATATCTATTGTTACCAATGCTACACACTTTACTATGGATTTTTGTATATGGACGAGGAATCATTAAACATGTTTTTGCATACCTAGTTTGCAGTAATGCTTCATATAAAGTCCCTCAAACCCTTCCTGTTTTTAATAAGTGGACTGAGTCAGCCACTGGTTTCATTAATGTACTGGATACTGCAACAATGGAATTTCCTTGCCATCATTTTTAACTTGTGTCCACCTAGGAGTTGCAGGTGCCCACCTTTGTATGTTACAGCTCCTCCTATTACATTTTTCATAATATAAAACACATTTCAAAAAATTCCTGCAGTGATGGTGGGAACACGTCATAATGGGCACTGCAAGTGTGCAGACCTGGGGACTAATATAAAACAGAAAATCCAGGGCTCAATGGGTTGTAACAACAGTCCGCAATAGATAATGAATAAATAATGAATAATTTTATTCTCATTTGCAGCTGATTAAAAACAGTCCAATTCAAGCACACTGAAAAAAATATATATAAAGAAAAAGCTTATATGGTCACTTCCAATCCACTGTGCAACGAGGAGCTAAGTTGTAACACAGTTCGTCTGTGCTGTTACCACAGGAAGGGAAAATAAAGGAGAAATGGGTAAGCTTTTTCTTTATATATATATATATGTAGCGGCCATAACCCAGAGGGCTTACCAGTTACCTCCTCGTGGCTTGTCGGTTGTTGTCTAGGGGTTCCCAGGGTTAGTACCCAATGACTTCAGATGCTGACACATAAAAGTCCTTTTCAAGGTTTTTATTTTGCAGTGGTAACATTCAACATAGCACAGTCTCTGATGGGAATAGAGGGTACGGGTGATAAAACTCAGGCACTTTGAACTGCTGACATCCACTGAATGTCTCTAATTAACCCAGAGAGTAGCCACTTGCAGCTGGGCGCTTCACTGCCGGATAAACCTCTAGCCAGAGATCTAGCAGCCAACATGTGATCTGGAAACTTTGCAAAGTCTCTGCCACAGACTAACTTGTAACTGAAGCTGAGTAGGAACCTTTCTCACAGTACCTGGATCTCTCAGCCTTCTTGGCGATAGTGTGTGAAGTGTGGATTATTTAGTGTCCATACAACTCAGCTCCCAGGCTCTTACTGAGCAGCCAGCTTGTTGGCCCTCCTCCGAAGAGTCCTCCCCTAGTCACTTGTACGAGTTGCCGTGTCCCTTTAATACTGAGAGCACACCGGGACGCCTCGCGGGGCTGCCCTGGACCAGAACCAGGAATCAAAGCAGCAGCCGAACCCTGAACACGTGACTTCAGCACCTTAAATACCCCTTCCCAGACTACGCAGCGGGGCCAAACGCACCCACTGATTGGCTCCGGGAAAGATTGGTACCTAAGACGTCCAACCAGGCCTGGTTCTCAGCCTGTCATGGGTGCCTCACTGCACCCATGACCAGGCAGAACCTTAGTACAGCCCAGCCAGACTGATGCCAAAGTAAATCATGTACAATTAACCCCCATAACTCCATTACAGTTCTGAGGAAAACAAAATTTGCACTGATAGCGCACACTTAGTAAAGTGTGATCGCTACATATATTTTTTTCAGTGTGCTAAAATTGGACTGTTTTTAATAAGCTACAAATGAGAATAAAATGATTCATTATCTAAAGACTGATTATCTATTGCGGACTGTTGTGCGCTGGATTTTCTGTTTTATATTGGTTGATCCGTATCTACCAGTTACGGTTTGTTTCCAGTTGCGCTGGGTTTACACCACTCTCCATTGACTTTTATTCCCCTAGCTCTAATTGCTACACATGACTTTACTGTTAAGCGCTGGTGTTTCTGTGTTTTTGATTAGACCTGGGGACTAAGCGCAGTGATCTCACCAGTAGGGTTAGATAATCCTTCATCATTTAATTCTTCAGCATCTACCAAACGGTAAAGTATAATTATTTTTGGAGGGATGCTAATCCTTTAAAAAAAAACAATAAAGACATCCGGTTCCGGTGCCGCATGGAGTAGCTGCCTCTCTCCTCAACTCCCGCAGCACAACCATCAAAACGGCATATAACACCAGCCTGACCCTCCACAGCTTCCTCGGGTGACCCCCCCCCCCGCACACCCATGGACTGTTTCATGGAGAAAAACGGGCCGCAAACACAGACGTGTAAAACAAAAAAAATGTAGCGCTAACACATGCACATATCGAGTAAACGATAATGTAGTGGATAAATGTATACTATAACATTCCCAAAAAAACGTGAGTAATGAAAAAACAACAACAAGCAGTGTTAGTTAAAAATGAACCCAAATAATGACGTGACAAAATTAAGAATTTAGTGTAAAGTTCATATGAGTGATGATATCACAGATGAGTCCCTCGGATTGGCTTAAGGGCAAAGGAACGGAAGTAAGGAACAAGCTTGTCAGATGTCACAAAACAGCCATAAATACTCTTACCAGAGAAGGTGGATACAGCTACCGTACGGTATTTGTATCAAGTAGGCTTGGGTGTTGGAATTCTTGCATCACTGGGTGCCGGATGGAGCAGATGGAGACCCCAACAGTCAGGAAGCGGCTTAGAGAGCGACCAATGGACCAATCAGCATACACAGCCAGTGGACGTCCAAACACCAGAAAATCCAGGGGGAAATGATCCCACAAACAGTAAAAAAGAAAAAATGGAAGCAACTCCAATGGTGCAGGTCAAAAAAATAGGTAAAAATTTATTCACATCGGTATGTGACAATAATAAAATCTCGAGATAATAAAACATGGGTCGGCAATGTAGAGGGTATGAGACAGCTGGCCCGATGCGTTTCGACTCTATCGGTCTTCTACTGGGGCATATCTCTGACCTCTCCACACTGCCACAAACAATTTATGGACCTTAGACTGATATAACCCCGCCCACCTGGTCCTGGACAGGAAGTACACACCTCCGGTCCCAACCAAATGTGATAGGGGGAATTGAAAACCCACACATTCAAATGCTAGCAAAATGAATAATTAAACAATCATATAGCATAATGTCAAGTGTACAGTCACAGTGCAACCTGGATGTGAGATGGATCACAGTGCCGACTTTATATCTCAAGGTGGCAACAATGTATACACCGAGGGGTATCCCCCACGAATGGGCCAGTCTAACGCCCAGAATCTATGAGCCAATCTGTGGCTAGGGGCGAATTTCCCGCCATATCCAACAGCCAATGGCAGCTACTAACATGTCAGGTCGGGTCCAAGGACCCCACTAGATGTAAACAAATGAGTATATGGCACCGATCGCCAATCTGAAGTGGACAATAACACATCCAGACTAACCTGAAGAACCCCCCAGCACACAGGGCCACCGTGGGATACCCTAATAAGGGAATGTATGGATAAATACCAACGGGACAAGAGTGTCTTGAGGTAAAGGGCGACAGTAACCAATGGCATGTGTCTCCAAACATAACGTCACATCCTATGCGGAAGTGAACGGACTAAAATTCGTGGTCACGGTTGATGCGCAATGGCATCGACACGTTGTGTAGGTGGAGCATACAATCGCGCATGCGCCGTACAGACGACATCGTGTGCGCTGTGAGACGTCACATCCGGTGGAAACGTTAGCATAGCAGCGTCACGTCGAATGACGAGGTCACATAGAAACGAACGGTGCGCATGCGCACAAGTGCCGCCAGTGCGCAGCGACGCCACCACGTCAAACGACCAAAACACGAGAAAACGTACAGCGCGCATGTGCGCACCCGTGGAAGCCACTCTGTAAGAAGCTGCTGGGCTATATGAGTGCACACAAAACCCGGTTAGTCTAACGGAGCAACCACTGAGGGGATGCAATAGAAGATAATGAGAGAGAACATGTGACAATCTCAATACCTTGTGGTGCACCAGATGCCCAATATGAAAAAGGGGGAAATCATATATGTGTAACGAATATGCGCGCATCACTAAAGATACCACCCAAAGTCGAGACATATATATGTTGAATATAAACGTTACTACATGTGTCAATCTCACATACAGTATACATTATGTAGTGGATTACAGTACAGAACAAAGGAAATATAAATACTATAAAAGGAATCATAAAAGACCCCGAGATCATAAGATCTAAAGCAGAAAGATACAAATATGAGAGTATAAAAATGTATCCAAATTAATCTGCCCCAAACACTCAACAAGAGTGAAGTGCTACTCACCCCCGGTTAATGAAACAGTTGATGTCCCACTCAACGTTCATACCAAAGGGAGAGTAGCACTTCAACTCGTAAATCCAATACGTCTCCAACCTGGAGACCCCTCGTATGCAGGAATCACCCCGCCAGTGAGGGACAAATTTGTCAATCACTTGAAACTGAGTCCCCGTGGGGTCTCTATTGTGATGTTCACGGTAGTGACGGGGGACACTATGCTTGGTACACCCCTTTTTGATTTCCGCCAAGTGCTCGTTAACACGTATGGAAAACGTGCGAATGGTGCGTCCGACATACTGCAACTTGCACGGGCAAGTGATTAAATATACAATAAATTTGGTGGCGCATGTAGTGAAATGTTTCATAATGTGGTTACGTGCAGTAACTGTGGAAGAGAAGCTGTTGGTCATTCGTCTGCCCAGTGTATTGTGTAGGCAGACGTTGCATTTCTTGCATGGAAAGTAACCCTTACATTGTTGGAAAAATGAAACCACTTTGGGGGGATCTACAACGTTGGGAGCAATGTCGCCTCGAACGGAGCGGGCACCCCTAAAAATGATGCCCGCCCGTTCAGGGAGAGAAGGTCCCAGGACTGGATCACTACGCAAGACCTTCCAGTGTCTAGCTAAAATTTTCTTAACCTCCTTGTGTTGGGTCGAAAAGGAGGTAAAGAAGGACCACCTGAATTTATTGTCTCCAGGGGGCTTGGGATGGTCAACCAGTAAAGAGTTTCTATTCACCACTGCCACGGACTTGATATCGGCATCAAGGGTGTCAGAACAATATCCCTTTTCAACAAACCTTTGTTTGAGGACCTGGCACTGTTGGAGAAAGGTGGAGTCATTCGTGCGATTCCTCCGAAGTCGAAGGAATTGTCCTTGAGGGACAGATTTAAGCCAGCGCTCATGATGACAGCTCCCGACAGGAATGTAACCATTCGTGTCGGTAGGCTTGAAATAAGTCTTGAATTCAAAGCCTCGAGTAGTGGCCTCAATCTCCAGGTCAAGAAAATGTATATTCGTAGGACTAGCCTCATGACTGAGAACTATCCCCCGGTCATTACGGTTAAGGGTGATCATGAAATCTTCCAAAGAAGCCATGTCACCCTTCCATAGGAGGAGGACGTCGTCTATGTACCTGGCCCAAAGGACCAGTTCAGACCGTCCGAGAGCATAAACGACGTCCTCCTCCCACTGGGCCATAAAAAGATTGGCCACACTGGGGGCGTACTTAGCCCCCATGGCCACTCCCTTGATCTGAGAGTAAAAAGTGCCCTGAAACCAAAAATAATTGTGCTCAGTGGCAAATTTTAATAGATCTAAAATGAAATTCTTCTGAATCAAGGAGAGGGATGAAAGT
>CM053026.1:653433002-653516550 GCA_028564925.1 Lithobates sylvaticus
AATTTTTTCTTTTCTCCCTTCCTCCTTTTCCCCCTCCCCCTTTTCCTTCCCCTTCCTTTTCCTCGTCTTTCTTCCAATTTTCCCCCCCCCTATTTCCTTTCCCCTCTCCCCTATTCTCGTCTCTCTTTTCCCCTTCCTCTTCCCTGTGCCCCCCTTTCCTCTCTCTTTCAGCCCCCCCTCTTTTACCCTTCCAATCCTTCCCTCTTTGCCCTGTTCCCCCTTTTCCCTTCTCTTTCTTCTTATCTGTTCTTTCATTCACTTTCATTCACTTTATTCACTCCACTCTTCCCATCCCTATCCTTTGGCTTCTTCTCTTCTCACCCCGCTTTTTTTTCTTTCTTCTTCTTATTCTCTATTTCATTTTCTTTACCTTCCCCCTCACCCCCCCCCCCTTTTCATTCTTTCTCTCCTCCTCCTCTTTCTCCCCCCTTTTTTCCTCTTTCTCCTTGCTACCATTTAAGTAGATGATATCATACCACTTATAAATCTTGTAAATATTGAACCCAGCGATTCCTAAGTGTCTCCCGTGTCTGCCGTGGGGGAAATTACCTTCAGGTGCCTCTATCTGTGCTGCCTTACTGCCGTGACTTCCCTAGGTGAGCAATGCATGTCTTTCCTCAGAATACATATCAACTTTATCATTTAACATCATATTCGATACCCCATATCAACACCGGGGGTTAACTACCATTTTCTCGACAATATTCAAGCATTGTACACAGTTGAAATTATTGATTGTATTTTATTCTTTAATTTCCATAAAATTTTACTTTTAAAATATACCTTTGTCTAAATCTTTGCAGTAACGAGATAGTCCAAACCTACCTTCCCCTTGCCAGAGGCACATCTGAGGTGGCACAGGATCCTTTTTCTATATAACATGGATGATGGTACCCACCCCTATCTAAAGAATATCTTAATCGAGGCATAAACGTCACTGTGACTGAATTTTCATGCTGTTGACTTACAGAGCTCTTGCTGTAGACTCACCACTTCAACTTTGCTCTTGCTAGAAACTTATCGAACTTGCTACAAATTGGAAAAATGTAAACTAGAACATGTCCTTTAAGTTCTCTGCAAGTATACAACTTGCCAGTGAAAATGTGCAGCAAGTTAACAAGACTTACAGTTCAACACTGCCACAAATTTGTGGTAAGTTATCCTTGCTATCTGGGACCTGATCCAGTTTCAGGAACACACTGTAAACACAGCAGCAGTAGTGAGTTGGCATGAATTGCAGAGTGCTGCTTTAGTGCGTTGAGGTGCCAGTTGAAATAATCAGCACAACAATTGACTAACAAGTGCATAGTTTAGTGCTTTAATACCCACATTTCCGCAACTCAATAGTGTGATCCTTCCCTAAAGGTCATATGCAGCCAGGTGGAATCAATGACAAAGGATGAGACAGAAGTATAGTCACAGAGTGTTGAAAAAGGTTGTCGCTGGCGGTAACCATTGCCAGATGTTAAAACCAGAACAAGGGACAAACATAAATTATATAACACCCAGGTTTACTAAGTGGAAAGGAAATAGTTTGTTTTAACCAGCTTGGCCCAAACAAACTATTTAGAGTTCACTAAAACCTAGAGTTAGACTTTAATTCAGGTATTAAACACCAAGAATGTAAAATATTGCATCTTACCAATTATTAGATTTGGCAGCTGAATTTGTTTTGTTGTATAGGCTTTTTCCCCTTATGTTTTCACTTGGTGATCTGGTCAATAATACACTTCCTATATTAGATTGCCCCCACTCTGGGTGCAACAGAGACACCTTTGGACAGCAGCATTTTCAGTTTTCGGGGGGGGGGGGGGGTGGGAGTATTAGATGCATTAGCAGATTTAAATACACTAACAAATTGAAACTAATCTCCTGCTAACACATTTTAAGCAATTACAGCAAGTTTTATTCCTTTGGGTTAAAGGCTTTACATAAATAAATAAAAGCTCTAATTGTAAGCACCCCTCTCAGTGGTAAATGGTTTGTCTCAACCCTCTAACTGCTACATCAAGTGTGACCTTTGTGAACCCTGATAGTTCCGCCACTGGTGTCAGTAGTTTTTATTTGTGTTATTTTATTGTTTAATTCTTTTTTTAACATTTTTTAGGAGGCCCGTTGATGAGATATCAGGGGTCGAAACAGACCTCTGATGTTCCACCTTTGAGACAGAGTAAGGAGATTGAGGACACAGCACTCAATCTTGCAGCCTCAGCTGCACAAAATTAATAGACAGGAATAGCTCTGTATAGAGTTTCCGCCTCCTGTACAAACTGAAGCATTGGAAACTCAGTTTGCTATGTTTCAGTTATGAATGGACAGAGTCAGTGATTGGTACTGATCACTGACTCTCCATGCTCTCCATCCTGACCTCCCCCCACAGCTCTACCAGATTCCCCCCTCCCCTCTCCCAATGGCTGCTGGAGGGGATGTGTCAGCATGGGGAGCAGGAAAGGGGACGGTAAATGTGTAATTTACTGGGCCACTTCTTTTCTGAATGGAGAGTCAGTGATCCATACTGATCATAGTGTCCATTCATAACTGAAACATAGTAAACTGAGGAATGGGGGGGGGGGCGGAAAGAGCACAGGGGGGCTGGAGAACACACGGAGGGCAGCAGAAAGAAGCTGGATTGGAGGAGCAGTGGGGCCAGCTGCATATAGAGGAATCCATCTCTCAGCGGCAGCAGATTTCTGCCCCCGCTGCTCCTTTCCAGGCATACAGGGGGGCCTGTAGCATGGAGCTGGGTCGCAATTGTGACCCCTATAGATACACCCCTGGTTAAAAGAGAAGTTGTCTATGTCGCACAATTTACAGACTTGCCCACATGTAGGGTGCGTAGTGAATTGGTGAATGGTGCCACCATGCAATTATAGGAACATAAGGATTTTCAGCAGCACACAGGGCCGCCAATAAGGGGGTACAGCCAGCCCTCCTGTACCAGACCCGGGCCCCATAATTTCAACAAGGGGGCCCAGGCACCTGTCAAGCTGGAAGACCGGCTGTACTGCCTTATCACTGGAACCAATCCTCCTGTGGCTCCCCATGCAGCACAGCCAGGTTCTTCTTGTTTCCTTCCCTCTGGCTGCGCTGCAGATGGAGCCACAGGAGGATTGGTACTAGTATCTGCACCTCCCATCCTCCGCCGCTCTGATCACCCCCACCTCCCTTCCCCCTGCTGTCTGGTCCTCTATGGGCACCCCCTTCTCTTTCCTGACTTCCCCTTCTTTCCCTCCAGCCTGCCGCAGCTGCCACAAGGCACACACAGGGGGATCGTTCAGGATGGTGAGTGAGGAAAGGTGGAAGGGGCAGTTAAAAATGTGTTTACCCCGAACCTTCTTTTTCAGAATAAATACAGTGAGTGATCGGTAGAGATCGCTCCCGTGCTCATACATAACTGAAGCATAGTAATTGTGTTTGCTATGCTTTAGTTTGTGAATTAATAGGAAGCCTCAGAACGATTCCTACTCATTCATCTGCAGTGCAGCTGAGGCTGCAGAGAAAAGGACTGAGGAATGTATGTCCTCAGACCTATTCCCTGTCTCAAACGTGAGACATCAGGGGTTTAGACCCTTGATATTACACAACATGTAAAAAAAGCTGTGTCCCCATAGGATAACATAGGCTGCCTGAACACAGCTCCAAGTGGCTCCAGCCACATAAACAAACTGCTGATTTACACTGTACAGGACACGCCCTCCATATGAATAAGCCCCAAGACCTTATACGCACATAGAGCTTTATTTATTAACTCAACACAATATTATCTTTTAGATTTTGCAGGAATTTTGTTGTGTTTGTGCCCGCAATAATAAATGTTTAGGTTTTAAAAAGTTAGCCATAATGTAATAAGGTATCAAAAATCTCAGCGCAGGGGGTAACTAATAAAGATTAGACAGCTAGAAATGCAGGCCTTACTGCTAGGTCAGCTAAATAAAACGCAGTGTAAAATTGTATAGACAGTCTACTAGTAGATGACACCCAAAAACAGAATTCAGTAAGAGAAGAAGGAAAAGTAGTTTGCTTGGCTCACCCCAGCCATGGAGCCAATCCGTGCCATGAGAATGTCTAGGGTACAATGCAGAGGAAAGAGAAGAAAAAGAAGACGGAGAAAGGAGGGTGACGGATCTGGTAGTCCACCGGGAGTATTCTGGAGGGTTACATAGTTAGGTTGAAAAAAGGCCATCCAGTTCAACCACAAATAAAAAAATAAAAAAAAATAAAAAAAATATATATCATACAATCCCATATACCCCATTCTATACCCACAGTTGATCCAGAGGAGTGGGGTCATGGTTTTAAGAGAGATTCATCAATTAGGTGGTAATCATTTATTGATCCGGGGCTGATTTTTGTGTATTTTTAAGGTGGGGGGTTCTGTCAGATAAGAATCACGAGGCCCTGTAGAGCCCAACAGAAGCCCTATCAGCACACCTTGGTACTGTATAGTGATAATCTTGCCTTTGGTTCAAACGCTTTACTGTGCATTACAGTATAAAAATATAATTTCCCAGGAAAATTTACACATGATATTGTCACTGCTTAATTATTTCATATTGGGATAAAGTTCCAGGAGCAGTTTCGAGAATGCTTTGATTGCAACGGTGATTTATATCACAAAATGTATATTCACTGGGGCCCTGTCACATTTTAATGAAATATTTGGATTATATGTCAAGATTTTAGGATGTCTATTAAAAGTGTTCTCTGTTCCCAGATCTAGCTTTCTATTATACCTGATTAGTTATAAAAAATAATTTACATGAAAGCTTAATGGCCTCCAGAAATGACAAATAAAAGAACTGTAGGAAGCAGTACATCTTTAAAGGAAGACAGATTTATCTTACGTTTACGCATGTAATAAATATTTAGATTAGGTGGTAAAAGGCAATGCTTCCCTTGGATAGAATGATATGTACCAAGAGCTTAGTCTTTCTTTCCTGAATAAACACTGCTGTGGTTCTCTAAACCATTTCACTGACATTAGTATTAACTAAATATTTACAACATTATTGGAGCTGAAGAGGTATTGTAGAGGAGAGCTTCCAACTGCTCTATTAATTTCCTATCCAGGTGATACAGGATCCCTGAAAAAAAAAAAGTTCAATTAACTTTCCATGGGCAGAAGAAGCAGACCAATAGGCATGCTGGTGATTATTTCCTATTTTCTAGTATGCTTTGTGTATTATGGCACTGTAAAGTTCTCTCTTTGTGAAGTTTAAAATTGTTCTCCAGACACCAGTCCACCCCCTTATGCCCTGTACACACGGTCGGATATTCCGACAATAAAATCCGATCTGATTTTTTCCGACGGATTTTGGACGAAACTTGTCTAGCATACACACGGTCGCACAAAGTTGTCGGAAAATCCGATCGTTCGGAACGAGGTGATGCACAACACGTACGACGGGACTACGTAGAGGCTAGTAGCCAATAGCTTTCATCTCCAAAAAAGTCAGATCGGATTTTGTTGTCGGAAAATTTTAGATCCTGCTCTCAAACAAAAAGCCCACACACGATCGGATTTTCCGACAACATAGTACGATCGGACTTTTTCCGTCAGAATTTCCGACCGTGTGCACAGGGCATAACTCATTGCCATGTTATTAAAAAAAAAGAAAAAGAAAGAAAAAAAGCTAAACTAAATGCCCAAAATATCTCCTGAAATAGTAATGTGATCCACCAAGTCCTGATCTTCACTCAATAAAGGCAAAGGTTAGGGACAAATGACTATGCAGGTGAGTACAAAACAGGATTAATACACTTTTATATATTTTCTTAAACACATAATTACTGATATTTTAAAATGGGGCTTTTTAGCAGCTATGGCAAGAGCAGTATGTGGAGATGTAGTGCTTGGGTGCACTGGAAACTCTGGTGCTTCTGTCGACTAAACTGCACCACAATAATATATAGTGCTCCACTGCAGACAGAGGACGGCTTTTGTGGTGTCACCAACAACTTCATGCTGCTGTTGTGTATATATAGTAATGATAATAAAAGACCTAAAGAAAATTAAACGCAAATTGTGTTTGTTGTTATGAAAGCTCAGCCTGGAACAATTATTGTTATATATTTTTATGTCACTGTGATATGCCTCTATTCTTCTGGTCATGAGTGTATTAAGCCAGGGCTCAAAATTTCAAGTCCTGAGCTACTAGCCAGGCCTTAAGGGTTACTCGCCACCAGTTGCCCTGTCCCTAACTCCGCCCCTAAACACGCCTTCATAAATTACCTCATGAAATGACACTTAAATGTTTTATGCAGAATTAAGTTACAAAAATAAATATTAACTACAACTTTATCAGTGCCCAACAGTGCTGCCTCACCTGTGCCCATCAATGCAGACGCACCTGTGCCCAACAATGCAGACGCACCTGTGCCCAACAATGCAGCTGCACCTTTGCCTATCAATGCAGCCTCAGCTGTGCTCATCAATGCAGCTTCACCTGTGCCCATTAATGCAGCCTCATCTGTGCCCATCAATGCAGCCTCACCTGTGTCCATCAATGCCACTTCACCTGTGCCAACAATACAGCCTCATCTGTTCCCAACAATGGCACTTCATCTGTGTCCATCAATGCCATTTTACCTGTGCCAACAATGCAGTCTCACCTGTGCTAACAATGCAGTCTCACTGGTGTCCATCAATGACGCTTCACCTGTATCCATCAATGCAGCTTCACCTGTGTCCATCAATGCAGCCTTATCTGTGCCCAACAATGCGGCCTCACCTGTGCCCAACAATGCAGCCTCACCTGTGCCCAACAATGCAGTCTCACCTGTGCCAACAATGCAGTCTCACCTGTGCCAACAATGCAGCCTCATCTGTGTCCATCAATGCCGCTTCACCTGTGTCCATCAATGCAGCTTCCCCTGTGTCCGACAATGCAGCTTTAACTGTGCAAACAATGCAGCCTCACCTGTGCCCAACAATGCAGCCTCACCTGTGCCTAATAATGCAGCCTCACCTGTGCCCAACAATGCAACTGCACCTTTGCCTAACAATGCAGCATTACCTGTGCCAACAATGCAGCCGCACCTGTGCCCAACAATGCAGCCTCACCTGTGCCTACATTGCAGCCTCACCTGTGCAGGGGAAGAAAGAGGAGAGGATGAGGATTGCCGACCAGATCATCAGAGAGCGGGAAAACATTGCTGTAACAGCTTTCATTTAAATTGCCTAGTATTCCCCGCACTCGCCGTCACATACAGCCCCACCTCCTGGCCCGGATACTTTGATATACGACACACGTCCCAGCATTGGACTGGCATTCTATCAAAGTACCTGGGCCAGGAGGGGGGGGGGCAGTGTGTGACGGCGAGCGTGGGGAACACTGCAAATTAAATAAAAGCTGTTACAGCGATGTTCCCACTCTCTGGTGATCTGGCCAGCTCTCTCTTCCCCTGGGCGATCGCTGGGAGAAAAGCTCCCATTTAACCCCGCCTGCCGGCGGTGCTCCCCCCCTCCAAGGCAGCCCCACGCTTCATTTTCCACTTGCAAGTAGGCGAGTGGAAATATTAAGGGCTGTATTAAGCTATACCATAAAATATTGTGTTTGCTTTTGTAAGCATACAACATTTTAATAAAAGTTAAAAAAATTAAACACAAACAAAATAGAGCTGAACGAAAACAAAAGTAAAATAAATGAAAAAACAAAAATAAAACAACTAAAAAAACTAAAGTAAAATAACAAAAAACAAACAAATAGCGACCCAAAACAGTGGAAGGGGAGTTCAAATAGATATTAAACCCAAATACAAAACTGTTATATATTTCAGCTTACCGATAAATAAAGTAATACTAAAGGCAAAACGTGTTTTCCTGTCGCATCATGGCAGCATACATTTGGGTTGTGACTCAGCCCCTCACAACCTGATAGGACTGAATAGCTATAATTTGTAAAGGGAGGACCCCACCTCAGTATTCTTCTTTTTTTTCCTCACCTGTCCGGGACTGGATGGAACACTCAGCACCCCTTACCGCTCTTGCCCCAGCCAGGTTCAAGCCTCTCCTGGGTGGAGGTCCTTGCCTGTACAGCTTCTAAATGAGCTAAATGGAAGGAACCCCACTCTGATGGTCTTAGGGGTATGCTGCCTGGTACTTCACAAGCCTTAAATAGGCTTAGATTATATGCAGTTGTCTCAGTTTTTATCTTTCTAACACGTGCAGGGTTTCTCTGGGATCTGTAGTCCCACACAGCTATCCTGACATCCCCAAAATTGCACCTAGGCATCTGATCGCTTCTGCGCATGCGCGAGTGAGAGTGACACCGCCAGGAGCTTGTTTTGCCAGCATCCATCATGGCAATGGGCTCCCCGGCGCGCTGTTGCGCATGTGCTAGCGTGACATCATTCCGCTGCGATAAATTTAAAACCTCCAGTACTTCCTCTATCTCCTGTCACTGCAAGACACCAGGGATTTATATCGGATTACACCAAGTGCTAGACACTGCCCGCTAACCTCTCTTTCCCTGTTCCTCCACTAAGGTAAGACTAAATTAGTCTGTACTATGGGTGACTGTTCTGTTTCTCTATTGTATTTCTATTATATTTCTCTAACTCCTACTGCAAACTCTAGTGGAAGCCTCTGTTCACTCCTCATGGAGACCACTGCCCAAGCAGACCATCCACAGCTTAAAGAGGAAGTAAAGCCTCCTTTTAAAAAAAAAAAAAAAAAACGGAACCTGCAAGGCAAAGGCATAATAAGCTAGTATGCATAGCATACTAGCTCATTATGAATAACTTACCTGAGAACCAAAGCCCCCAAAGGAAGACCCTCTCTCACGTCCTCCTCCGCCGCCATCAATCCCGGAGTGACTTCCGGGTCTCGCTGCTCCAGCGCTGTCATTCGCTGAAGTCGCAATGACGTCACTCCCGCGCATGCGCATGGGAGCCGCCAAGAGAGGCATATCACCGTGATCTCCGGCATGCTCAGTGTGCCTCTGCGCCGCTTTTCTAAACTGTGTAGGTTTAGGAGATATTTATTCGACCTACAGGCAAGCCTAATGCCGCGTACACACGAAGGGACTATCCCGCGGGATTATCCGCTGGACCGAAGTCCAGCGGATAATCCCCTCGTCTTTTTTGGCGCCAAAGTCCGGCGGACTTTTTGGCGCCAACCTAATGTCCGCCTCATGGGGGGTGCCCTGGGGAAAGGGGGGCAGTCTTCCCCGGGGGTCTCGACAACCCTGGCCGTTGTTGTCGGGGTCTGTGGGCGGCGGGGCTTATCGGCATCTGGGAGTAAGGGGGCCCCTTACCGCCCCCCACCCGGCGATGCCTTACCCTCCTTCTTCTTAAAGTACAAAAACACACACACTTTTGAAAAAATTCTTATTGTTCTTCTTCTTTCCGATGTTGACTCCCCGCTCTCTTCGCTCTCTAGCTCTGCCCGGAGGAGTCCGGCTACCTTCTTCGTCGTCGCCGCCGTCGTCGTCGTCTGGGGGTCTCGATCGCCTTCGGGGGTCTTCCGGGGGTCTCTTCTGTTCTTGCGGCGGTGTCGTCTCCGTGCCGCCGCGCCTTCTCCTTCTTCTTGTCCTTCTTCTTGTTGTTCTTCTTCTTCCGATGTTGGACGCTCTCTCTGCCCGGAATGCCTGTTGCGCTTATAGGGGCATGGGGACAGGGTCACATGTTCATGTCACATGGTGACCCCGCCCCCTTGCGATGTCACAGTCCCAGCATCCTCCGGGACTGTGACAACACAAGGGGGCGGGGTCACCATGTGACATGAGCATGTGACCCTGTCCCCATGCCCCTATATAAGTCCCAGCGCAGCGCGGCACAGGCATTCCGGGCAGAGAGAGCGTCGGGTCAACATCGGAAGAAGAAGAAAAAGAAGAAGGACAAGAAGAAGAAGAAGGCGGCGCTGGCGGCGCGGAAGACGACGACCGCCGCAAGAACAGAAGAGACCCCCGGAAGACCCCCGAAGGCGGATCGAGACCCCCAGACGACGGCGGCGACGACGAAGAAGGTAGCCGGACTTCCCCCGCTCGGTAAAAGAGCTTGGTAAATGGCGGGGGAGTCCGGCGAGAAGACCCCCAAGACGGAAGAAGACCCCCGGAGCAGTGCAATAAAATATTTTTTCAAAAGTGTGTGTTTTTTTTTTACTTTACATTTTACACCTTAGGTGAATGGGTAGGGGTACATCGTACCCCATACTCATTCACATAGGGTGGGGGGCCGGGATCTGAGGGCCCCCTTATTAAATGGGGCTCTCAGATTCCGATAAGCCCCCGCCCGCAGACCCCGACAACCAACGGCCAGGGTTGTCGGGAAGAGGCCCTTGTCCTCATCAACATGGGGACAAGGTGCTTCGGGGTGGGGGGGCCGCACGGCCCCCCTTTCCCCAGGGCACCCCCCATGTTGAGGGCACGCGGCCTGGTACGGCTCAGGAGGGGGGGCGCTCGTTCGTCCCCACCCCTTTCCTGGCCTGCCAGGCTGCGTGCTCGGATAAGGGTCTGACATGGATTTGGGGGGGACCCCCACGCCGTTTTTCGGCGTGGGGATTCCCTTTAAATCCATGACAGGTGACGGAGCTAGCGCGCCGGCATTTACTGCCTACGCTAGCTACGTACCTGAAGTTACGTTCGAAATGAACGGACTGCTCCGTGTGTGGGCAAGTCCGTTCATTTTCAAAAGTCCCGCGGACTTTGGCCGGCGGATTATCCGTCCGTGCGTGTGTGGGCAAGTCCGCACGTGTGTGGGCAAGTCCACACGCTCGGAAAGTCCAGCGGACCCAGCTGGAAAGTCCGGCGGGATTGTCCGCTGGACTAAGTCCGCCGGCAAAAGTCTGCACGTGTGTACGCGGCATTAATCTAGGCTTATCTGTAGGCCAAAGTGGTTTGTAAGGGTTTACAACCACTTTAACAGGGAAGGGGACGAATTAGTAAGTAGTGAAGATTGAGAAAAAGAGAGCCTTGCCCCTAATGCTGCCTTATTGGACAGCCCTATCAGGTCCATAAGTTTGTCAGACTCAAGACCCAGAAGAAGCAGTTCAGGACACAGAGGAAGTCTCTCAGATAACCGAAGGAGCCGCTCAAGGCACCGAAGAAGTCGCTCAACTTAAAGAAGCCGCTCAGGTCACAGACGAAGTTGCTCAAAGTCACCCTCTCAACGCCGTCACTCATACCACAGAAGGTCCTCTTCCCACAGAACATCTTCAGCCAGCCATCACTCCTGCTTGCTGGGTCTGTGGCACCATAGCTCTTCCAGACAAATTGGCCTGTTGTTTGTGCTTCGATGAAGCTACTACAGAAAAAGAGACAGATGTCAGACAGGTGACTGACATCATTAGCGAATCGGTAAGAGAATCGATCCAACAAATATCAACACCTGAAGCAGATAAGCCTGCTCAGACTACTTCAGTGGTTACACCCAGCACATCAAAAACTGCAGATAGATCATCTGACAGTGAAGAATTAGAGGTGTGACGGATCTCGGATGTCTCTTCTGAGAATCTCCGCCAGACCTGTGTCTCCTGTCCTCCAAATGCACTTGCAGCCTGCAGATTCGCCATAACCAGCCCTTAACCCCTCAATCACGAGACAAGCCACACAGGTGTTGAGGGTTAAACATCCAGAGCATAAACTCTTTATTAAGTTTCAAACATACACTTTAAACACAGTTGGGGACACCCCCTTAGCCTTGTCATAGAGGGGGTAGGGGACAAGGAAGAACCAATGGAAACTCAACACTTGTGTATTCAAACAGCTACAGTTGAAACACAAAGGGATTATGATAAGCAGGCAGCCCCTCCTAACAGATCCCCTGCTGGGAGATGTCTCCAGTCCAGACCTTTCGTCTACATGCCATGACCCAACACAATTAACACAGCAACAAGGGGGGGGGAGAAGGGATGCAGCATTACATCGCATTATCTCAATGCCACTTTGTTCCCAAGTCTCTCCCAAGTCCATTCTGGGCCATAGTCTGTGGGTAGGAGGCCAACGCAGAGCCCCTTCCAAAACACACAGTGACAGTGGGTTCTGTCACATTTCTCCCCTTTTAAAAACAGACTAACCAGGTCCTTGACCCTCAACTGGTCTGGACCTGCGTTAGTCACAAATTCCCACCCCAGGCAAACAGAAAAAGAAACAGTACGACTCTGGCGCTGGGGAGCAAAACCGCACATACGGTCTCCCGTGAATAAAAACAGCCGCTTTAGAGCAGGACTGCCTGTCCGCACTCCCGTGATCCGGGGCCTGGTTGCATGTATTGGGGGGAGCTGAATAATCCTCTGCCCCGATGCCAGCGCTTCAGCTGGTAGGGAGCATAGGCTGGTAGTGCTAAGCCTTTGAGGAAGAAAAGGAACTTGCTCTTCTCCTGGTGTAGTTACCAGCCGCTGGGGAGGTATCTTGCAGGGACTATCTCCCAGACTCTCCATCTCTTTTTCTGATGCTAGGCAGAGACCAACAGCGCTCTGCCCCGTAGCCAGCGCTTCTGCTGGGGGGACATATGCAAAGATATTCAGCCGCTGAAGAGGGGGAAGGGTTTTTTCCCCTCCCGGTTCTGTGACCAGCTGCTGGGGCGACTTCTGACAGGGGCCATCTCCCAAACCCTCCAAAAACATACTGAGGGCTGGGCAGGGGCCAGCGGCACTCTGCCCCATAGCCAGCGCTTCTGCTGGGGGGATAAACACTGGGGTAGTGTCCAAGTGCTGGGGAAGTAGAATGGCTTTCTCCACTCCCGGTGGGGATTTCCGCTGCTGGGGAAACAGCTCCCGAAGATCATCTCTCGGACTCTCCTGATCCAATTCTGAGGGTGGGCAGAGGCCACCGGCACTCTGCTCCGTCGCCAGCGCTTCTGCTGGGGATATAAACACTGGGGTAGTGTCTAATTGCTGGGGAGGGAGAATGGCTTTCTCCACTCCCGGTGGGGATATCTTCTGCTGGCAAAACAGCTTACTGAGGTCATGTCCCAGACTCCCTGGATCTAACTGTGAGAGTGGGCAGAGGCCAGCGGCCCTCTGCCCTGTAGCCATCGCTTCTGCTGGGACACCGGATGCGATACTCTGGACTTGCTGCTGATCCCCATCTACCAGCCTTCCAGCGCCCGTCTCAACTCCCCCGTCTGAGACTTTTATGCCATTAGCTTGTCTCGCTGCCTGGGGAACCTCCGATGCCTTCTGGCATTCAAGCACTCGCAGTGCCCTCTGTATCATCGCCGCTTCTTCCATTGTGGTTAGAACGGGAAAACGTAGGGGTACCCCTGGCCCCATTTGCTCTGCATCTTCGCGACTGTCCGCTTTTTCTCCCAGACAGTCCCAGGCAACGCGAGCCATGCCGGGCTGCTGATCACCGTCAAACAGCCGCTTGTAAGCAATCTCGAGCTCCCATTCCTGCTCAACCAGGAACTCCAATTCCTCCAGGTCACATGCCTCTTCTGGGAGGTCCAGCACCTCATCTCGGAAGTCCAGGATGTCTTCCAGCCGCCACTCCTCGATGCTCCCAAAGTCTGGGTCTCCGTACATTTTTTTATGGAGCAGCCCCACGCTGCCGTAGCCAACGCCTTCTGTCGGGCTGCCATCTGCTGTACCTGGCCACAGTTGAGCCGCAAACCACCGGAGGGCTCTGTAGCTGGCGTCCAGCCTCATCTCCTCCCGGACCAATCTTCCGAGCTCCGTCTTCCAATCATCTCGTGGTTGTTCCCTCAGAAACACCTCTCGTGCACGGTACTGCGTCCAGTACATCTCTGTAGAGGAGGGAAGGATCTTCATCTGATGATGCTGCTCGTGGCTTAGCATCTCTTGCCAGAGTTGCCGGCGGATCACATCCTCCCAGCCGAGCAGGGTGTGCTCTGTCGCTGGTCCCCGATGTTGCTTCCGCATGCCTTGCAGCCTCCTCCCGAACTCCGCTCTCATGCTGGCTGGTCCCCGTATTGCTTCTCGATGGCTGCCCGGATCTTGCATCCCGGTGGTGATTTGGATGTCCTGGACTGCAGGAGACTTCCCACTGCTTCCACCACTGTGACGGATCTCGGATGTCTCTTCTGAGAATCTCCGCCAGACCTGTGTCTCCTGTCTGTCCTCCAAATGCACTTGCAGCCTGCAGATTCGCCATAACCAGCCCTTAACCCCTCAATCACGAGACAAGCCACACAGGTGTGGAGGGTTAAACATCCAGAGCATAAACTCTTTATTAAGTTTCAAACATACACTTTTAAACACAGTTGGGGACACCCCCTTAGCCTTGTCATAGAGGGGGTAGGGGACAAGGAAGAACCAATGGAAACTCAACACTTGTGTATTCAAACAGCTACAGTTGAAACACAAAGGGATTATGATAAGCAGGCAGCCCCTCCTAACAGATCCCCTGCTGGGAGATGTCTCCAGTCCAGACCTTTCGTCTACATGCCATGACCCAACACAATTAACACAGCAACAAGGGGGAAAGGGAAAAGGGATGCAGCATTACATCGCATTATCTCAATGCCACTTTGTCCCCAAGTCTCTCCCAAGTCCATTCTGGGCCATAGTCTGTGGGTAGGAGGCCAACGCAGAGCCCCTTCCAAAACACACAGTGACAGTGGGTTCTGTCACAAGAGGCCTCAACAGGATTTGACTTTACCTTGATAGAGCCGTTTGTTAAATCCGTGAAAGAAACAATCGGATGGGAGGAGCCTTAAGAAGCTCCAGGGAAAACAAAAAAATATTTTCCAAACCTGAAGAAGGATCATTCCCATTGAATGATGAATTGGAGGAACAGATGAGGAAAAGATGAGTGGCATAAGCCAGAGAAAAAAAAATAGTCTCAACAACAGACTGACAAAACTCTACCTACTAAAAGAGCCTAAAGTAATTCCGTTAGTGTCAGCTCCAGTGGTAGATGCATCACTAATGCGTTTGGCCAGGCATGTACAGTGGGCCAAAGAAGTATTTAGTCAGCCATCAATTGTGCAAGTTCTCCCACTTAAAAAGATGAGAGAGGCCTGTAATTGTCATAATAGGTATACCTCAACTAAGCGTGTCAGGAGTAAGCGTGTCAGGACCCCACAGGGCAAGGACCGCGCTATACCACAGATGGACACCAGTGGCAGAAAAAAGCGCCCTGAGGCGATTCAGTTCGCATAGGTAGCGCTATACAAGTCATTCATTCATTCATGAGAGACAAAATGTGGAAATAAATCCAGACAATCACATTGTCTGATTTTTGAAATAATTTATTCGCAAATTATGGTGGAAAATAAGTATTTTGTCAATATAAAAAGTTCATCTCAATACTTTGTTATATATCCTTTTTTGGCAATGACAGAGGTCAAACGCCACTCCAGGACCTTGAAATGCTTCTTACGAAAGCCACTGCTTCCTTGCCCGGGTGCTGTGTTTGGGATCATTGTCATGCTGAAAGACCCAGCCACATTTCATCTTCAATGCCCTTGCTGATGGGAGGAGGTTTGCACTCAAAATATCACAATACATGGCCCCATTCATTCTTTCATGTACACGGATCAGTCGTCCTGTTCCCTTTGCAGAGAAACAGCCCTAAAGCTTGATGTTGCCACCCCCATGCTTCACAGTAGGTATGGTGTTCTTTGGTTGCAACTCAGCATTCTCTCTTCTCCAAACACGACGAGTTGTGTTTCTACCAAACAGTTCTACTTTGGTTTCATCTGACCATATGACATTCTCCCAATCCTCTTCTGGATCATCCAAATGCTCTCTAGCAAACCTCAGACGGGCTCGGACATGTACTGGCTTAAGCAGGGGGACACGTCTGGCACTGCAGGATTTGAGTCCTTGGCGGCGTAGTGTGTTACTGATGGTAGCCTTTGTTACGTTGGTCCCAGCTCTCTGCAGGTCATTCACTAGGTCCCCCGTGTGGTTCTGGGATTTTTGCTCACCGTTCTTGTGATCATTTTGACCCCACGGGGTGACTTGACGACTTTGACGTCCATGGAGCACCTTTGTAGAAACCTCAACAAGACACCATATTATATATCAGCAATATATGACTTGTTAAATTTGAAATCTGAAAAGCTACCTTTCATGATTTTGTGGTAGTGAGACTTGGGCAAGGATCTTGATCTGCGAGACTGACATGAACTTGTTATCTTGTCAAATATTATTGCCTCAGTTATAGAAGCCAACTATAAAGTGCTTTTAAGATGGTACATGGGATCTTCAAGGATTACCTTCTAAAGCAAAGTAAAAAATTTATCTCATTTGATTTTTGGCAGCACGGATAGCAATTTTCAGATCATAGAAATCTTCGTCCATCTTGTTCACACTTATAAATATTAAATTAACATGGGTAATGATAAATGAAAAATGATCTGCCATTTTGAATGACAAAATCAGTTTATCTAAAAAAATACGGAACCCTGGAACCCTTGGGTACAGTATATCTTTGCTCTCTTATGCCGCGTACACACGAAGGGACAATCCCGCGGGATTATCCTCTTGACTCAAGTCCAGCGGACAATCCCCTCGTGAGTGGGCGTCGGCGGACTTTTTGGCGCCAAAGTCCGGCGGACCAAAGTTTTAAGTTTTGTTTTAAAACTATCCGCTGGACTTGGCAGTCCGGCGGACAATCCCGCCGTTAGTAGGCTAGTCCGCCGGACTTTTTAAATGAACGGACTTGCCGCTCGTCGGCAAGTCCGTTCATTTAGCACGTGACTTCAGGTTACGTAGCTAGCGTAGGCAGTAAATGCCGCCGCGCTAGCTCCGTCACCTGGCATGGATTTAAAGGGACTCCCCACGCCGAAAAAAACGGCGTGGGGGTTCCCCCCAAATCCATCTCAGACTGTCAGAGGTACTCACCCGGGCCGATATGCTGAGAGCTGCTCCCCTTGCGACTAAGCGCACGATGCCTCTGGAGTGGGTACAGAGGACACCGGGCTCAAAGATGCACGGGTTGCCAGCAGGAGTGTAGCAGGTGGTGTGCAGTAGCGACGTTGACCAGGAGAGGCTGAAGCTGCACTGGGAGTAGACACCTGGCAGGGCTGTGATCAGGTAGAGGTTGCAGAGGTACCCAAGCATATACTGAAGGAGGACCCTCGGGAGCATGGGAGAACTGCAAGTCCAGAACACCGAGCAGGAGGTCAAGCACAGGAAGCAGGAGATAGTCCAGCAAGCAGGCCGAGGGTCAAACACAGGCAACCAGGCAGTAGAAGTATCCAGGAGGCAAGCCAGGGGTCAAACACAGGTAAGTAACTCAGAGAATGTCCAGTAGGCAGGCCGAGGGTCAAGCACAGGTAATCAGGCAGTAGAAGTATCCAGGAAGCAAGCCAGGGGTCAAACACAGGTAAATAACTCAGAGAATGTCCAGTAGGCAGGCCGAGGGTCAAGCACAGGTAATCAGGCAGTAGAAGTATCCAGGAAGCAAGCCAGGGGTCAAACACAGGTAAGTAACTCAGAGAATGTCCAGTAGGCAGGCCGAGGGTCAAGCACAGGTAATCAGGCAGTAGAAGTATCCAGGAAGCAAGCCAGGGGTCAAACACAGGTAAGTAACTCACAGAATGTCCAGTAAACAGGCCGAGGGTCAAGCACAGGTAATCAGGCAGTAGAGATATCCAGGAAGCAAGCCAGGGGTTCAAACACAGGTAAGTAGCGGCAGCGGTAGTCAGACGGATTCCGGGTCGGCACTGGTAGTCAAGCAGATGCGGGGTACAGGGTACTGGGTACAGGATACAGGATACAGGATACAGGATACTGGACTGGAGACAGGACTCAGAAGAGACAACAAACCAGCAATTTGAAAGCAAACAGGGGAGGCCTTTTATAGGCCAGGTAAATGGTCAGGTGGGATACCCGGACGAGTGCGCATGCGCACTCGTCTTCTGTCAGCGCCGCGCACAGCGGTGAGGCGTACTGGCTGGGCTGTGTCAGATACCCGAGTGCCGCGGACCCGCGCATGCGCACCCGTTACCCGGCGTACCTGTAACATTCGTTGCGCTGCTCTACCGCACGTGCGCAACCCTGGAACCCGGCGGTGAGGCCTGGTATTTCCCTGACAGTGCCCCCCTCCTAAGGGCAGCCTCCGGATGCCCACTTCAGGATGTCTTTGATGATATTCTCGAATTAAGCGAGGGGCATGAATGTTTTCAGATGGCTCCCAGGAGCAGTCTTCTGGGGGATACCCCTTCCATTTAACTAGGTATTGAACCTGACCTCTTCTTCTTCGGAGATCCAGAATTTTTTCAACCTCGAATTCTTCCTCTCCTTGGATGGTGATGGGAGGAGGAAGTGGCGTCTGCCTATCAGGGAAAGAATTGGCAATTACTGGTTTCAGCAAAGAGGCATGAAAAACTGGATGAATCCTATAGGAACTGGGGAGATCTAGTTCGAAGGCCACTGGGTTGATCACCCTCTTGACCTCAAAGGGGCCGATGAACCTGGGACCCAGTTTCCGAGAAGGACAAGGGAGTTTTAAATTAGCGGTTGATAACCAAACTTTCTCACCAATCTGGAAAGGCGGGCATTCCTTCCTGCCCCGGTTGTACTGTACCTCATACCCCTCCTGTGCTTCCTTCATGGCCTGTTGGATCCGGAGGAAGTTGTCCTGGATATTTTTGACTAGATCCTGTGCAGCTGGAGTAGGGACGTCTGGTATGGAATCTGGAAGAAAAGAAGGGTGATAACCGTAGTTTGCCCAGAAGGGCGTTTGGTTAATGGCAGAATGCAAAGAATTATTATAGGCAAACTCCGCGTAGGGTAGTAGGCCTGACCAGTCATCTTGGGAGTATGAACAGAAACACCTCAGGTATTGCTCGAGGGTCTGATTAGTGCGTTCAGTTTGACCGTTGGATTGTGGGTGGTATGCTGAAGACATGGAAGTCTTGATTTCAAGGGATTTGCAGAGGTCTCTCCAGAATCTGGAGGTGAACTGTACCCCCCGGTCCGAGGTGATGTTGGCTGAAACTCCGTGTAACCTTATAATTTCCCTGATGAAGATGTCAGTGGTAGCAGAAGCCGATGGGGTACCTTTCATGGGCAGGAAGTGGGCCATCTTTGAGAGACGGTCAATGACAACCAGAATTGTGGTAAAGGAATCTGAGGAGGGTAAGTCCACGATGAAGTCCATGGAAATCTCCTTCCATGGACGTTCCGGGACGGGTAGTGGACGCAACAGACCCCAGGACTTAGTGTTGGACCCCTTGTTCCTCTGACAAGTGTTGCAAGAAAGAACGTATTCCTGGCAGTCCTTTCTCCAGCCCGGCCACCAGTAAGACCGACCTACCAAGTCCACTGTCTTCTGTATTCCAAAGTGGCCGGACATCTTGTGATCATGAAGAGTCTGCAGGACTTGGAGTCTGACAGGAGGAGGAACAAAGATTCGGGCATGGGCCCAGAGCAAATCCTGCTTCCTTTCAAGAAAAGGTAATGTGGGAGAGGAGAACTGGTTGGAAGCCTGTTTAAGGGCTGTGGTCAAGTCAGGCTGAATGGCATGGAGAAAATTGTGGGCGGACAGGATGGTAGCAGGTTCTTTAGAGGATTCAGTGTCCAGAAACATACGGGATAAAGCATCCGCCTTGCCATTCTTGGAGCCGGGACGGTAAGTGATGTGGAAATTAAACCGGGAAAAGAACAAGGCCCAGCGGGCCTGTCTGGGTCTAAGGCGTTTTGCAGCCCTGAGGTACTCCAAGTTGCGGTGGTCTGTGAAGATGAGAATGGGTTGGGAGGCTCCTTCTAGCAGGTATCTCCATTCCTCAAGAGCGAATTTAATCGCAAGTAATTCCCGGTCGCCTACATCGTAATTCTTTTCAGGGGGACTCAATTTTCGGGAGGCAAAGGCGACCGGGTGGAGTAGGGCCTTTGGGCCACTTCTCTGCGATAGGATCGCTCCCATAGCAGAATCTGAAGCATCCACCTCTAGGACGTAAGGGAGTTCAGGGTCAGGGTGCTGTAAGATGGGTGCAGAGGAAAAAAGTTCCTTGAGCTTCTCAAATGCGCCTTGCGCTTGGGGAGTCCACTGGAACTTGACTTGCTGACGGGTAAGTTGGGTGATTGGGGACACAATGGCAGAAAACCCCTGAATGAACCATCTATAAAAGTTGGCAAAGCCGATAAAACGTTGGACTGACCTCTTGTCTGTGGGGGCAGGCCAATCCTGGATGGCCTTCACTTTTTGTGGGTCCATCAGTACTCCTCCGGTGGTTATGATAAAGCCCAGGAACTGGATGGTATCAGTCTCGAACTCGCATTTCTCTCCTTTGACGTAGAGCCCGTGTTTACGGAGAATGAGAAGAACTTTCCGGACATGTTGACGGTGAGCTTCTAGAGAGTCGGAGAAAATCAAAATATCATCAAGATATACAATGAGGAAGTTATCCAGATACTTACGGAAAATGTCATTGACAAGGTGCTGGAAGGTAGCTGGGGCATTACAAAGTCCAAACGGCATGACCAGGTACTCGAAATGGCCGAATCTGGACCTAAAAGCCGTCTTCCACTCGTCCCCAGAGCGTATTCTAACTAAGTTGTAGGCCCCACGGAGATCCAGCTTGGTGAATACCTTGGCAGTCCTGAGCCGCTGAAAAAGTTTGGGGATGAGTGGGAGTGGGTACCTGTTCTTGATAGTAATTTCATTGAGTTCCCTGTAATCCACACAACAAACCAGCAATTTGAAAGCAAACAGGGGAGGCCTTTTATAGGCCAGGTAAATGGTCAGGTGGGATACCCGGACGAGTGCGCATGCGCACTCGTCTTCTGTCAGCGCCGCGCACAGCGGTGAGGCGTACTGGCTGGGCTGTGTCAGATACCCGAGTGCCGCGGACCCGCGCATGCGCACCCGTTACCCGGCGTACCTGTAACATTTGTTGCGCTGCTCTACCGCGCGTGCGCAACCCTGGAACCCGGCGGTGAGGCCTGGTATTTCCCTGACACAGACCCTTATCCGAGCACGCAGCCCGGCCGGCCAGGAAAGGGGTGGGGACGAACGAGCGCCCCCCCCCGTCCTGAGCCGTACCAGGCCGCGTGCCCTCAACATGGGGGGTGCCCTGGGGAAAGGGGGGCCGTGCGGCCCCCCCACCCCAAAGCACCTTGTCCCCATGTTGATGAGGACAAGGGCCTCTTCCCGACAACCCTGGCCGTTGGTTGTCGGGGTCTGCGGGCGGGGGCTTATCGGAATCTGGGAGTCCCCTTTAATAAGGGGGCCCCCAGATACCGGCCCCCCACCCTATGTGAATGAGTATGGGGTACGATGTACCCCTACCCATTCACCTAAGGTGTAAAATGTAAAGTACAAAAAACACACACACTTTTGAAAAAATATTTTATTGCACTGCTCCGGGGGTCTTCTTCCGTCTTGGGGGTCTTCTCGCCGGACTCCTCCGCTCTCTTCTGCTCTTTTACCTAGCTCTTTCACGAGCGGAGGAGGCCGGCTACCTTCTTCGTCGTCGTCGCCGCCGTCGTCTGGGGTCTCGATCCGCCTTCGGGGGTCTTCGGGGTCTTCCGGGGGCTCTTCTGTTCTTGCGGCGGTCGCCGTCTTCCGCGCCGCCGCCTTCTTCTTCTTGTTCTTTTCTTGTTCTTCTTCTTCTTCCGATGTTGACCCGATGCTCTCTCTGCCCGGAATGCCAGAGCCGCGCTGTGCTGGGACTTATATAGGGACATGGGGACAGGGTCACATGCTCATGTCACATGGTGACCCCGTCCCCTTGTGATGTCACAGTCCCAGCATCCTCCGGGACTGTGACATCACAGGGGGGCGGGGTCACCATGTGACATGAGCATGTGACCCTGTCCCCATGTCCCTATATAAGTCCCAGCACAGCGCGGCTCTGGCATTCCGGGCAGAGACAGCGACGGGTCAACATCGGAAGAAGAAGAACAAGAAGAAGAACAAAGAAGAAGAAGAAGAAGGCGGCGTGGAAGACGACGACCGCCGCAAGAACAGAAGAGACCCCCGGAAGACCCCGGAAGACCCCCGAAGGCGGATCGAGACCCCCAGACGACGGCGGCGACGACGAAGAAGGTAGCCGGACTTCTCCGCTCGGTAAAAGAGCTTGGTAAATGGCGGAGGAGTCCGGCGAGAAGACCCCCAAGACGGAAGAAGACCCCCGGAGCAGTGCAATAAAAATTTTTTCAAAAGTGTGTGTGTTTTTTTTACTTTACATTTTACACCTTAGGTGAATGGGTAGGGGTACATCGTACCCCATACTCATTCACATAGGGTGGGGGGCCGGGATCTGAGGGCCCCCTTATAAAAGGGGGCTCCCAGATTCCGATAAGCCCCCGCCCGCAGACCCCGACAACCAACGGCCAGGGTTGTCGGGAAGAGGCCCTTGTCCTCATCAACATGGGGACAAGGTGCTTTGGGGTGGGGGGGCCGCACAGCCCCCCTTTCCCCAGGGCACCCCCCATGTTGAGGGCACGCGGCCTGGTACGGCTCAGGAGGGGGGGGGGGGCGCTCGCTCGTACCCACCCCTTTCCTGGCCGGCCGGGCTGCGTGCTCGGATAAGGGTCTGAGGTGGATTTGGGGGGACCCCCACGCCGTTTTTTCGGCGTGGGGATTCCCTTTAAATCCATGCCAGGTGACGGAGCTAGCGCGCCGGCATTTACTGCCTACGCTAGCTACGTACCTGAAGTTACGTTCGAAATGAACGGACTGCTCCGTGTGTGGGCAACTCCGTTCATTTTCAAAAGTCCCGCGGACTTTGTCCAGCGGATTGTCCGAAGAATGACAGGTCCTTGCAATGTGCAGGGCCGACATGGGACAGCATAAGGGGAATGCAGTTTGTGTGTTACAGGTGCTATTGGCTGGAGCCAGGGCAGCAACAGTAGCTGATTGGTGGTGTTTCGGCGGGAGCAAAGTTCCGCAGGACAGAGGTGATAAAAGAGGCCGTCCGGCCGCGGGAAGGACACAGTACCTCAGGACCGGGACTCCCACAGGACCGTCGGAGATGCAGCGCGCACCTGAGGGCAGAGAGAGCCTGTTACGCCGCCTCATTGAGAAGGCGGAGGGCGCCGGTGGCGAGGAGTGGCTTCGTTTATGCCTGGGGGCCGGTCAGTCAGAGGCTCCGCCTGGCCCTTCTGCTCTCTCTTCGTCAGAAAAAATGGAGGAGTCCGCGGAGCGCATGCGCAGTCCGCGCCGACAGCCTACGAGAGGGAAGAAGAGACTTAAGTCCCCAGCTTCTCCTAAGCGAAGTGAGGAGAGAGCCAGCAGCATTCCAGCAGCAGTGTCATCCCCTAACCAGGAGAGGACATCACAGCCAGCAGCTGCTAGCAGCGTGCATGACAGGAGTTCACCTAGTGGTGAGACATGCTCTCTTTCTGTACCTGATTTGAATGCTTTTCTATTGTCATTATCTAACATTGTTAATGACCTTAAAGGGGCGCATACTAGTGGCGCTAATGTAAATAGATATGAGGGGGCACAGTATTCTGGTGCTTTGCAAGATTCTAATAATAGTTTTAAATTAAATGAGGGGGCACAGTATTCTGGTGCTATACATGATATTCAATCTAAATATAATTCAGGGGCACAGCTTGCTGGTGCGTTATTACACTCTGGTGCGTGTGGTGGTTTAAAAGAAACTGAGGTGGCACAGTGTTCTGGTGCTTTTCAAGATAATTTGGGTATCCCTGCTATTAACAGGGATGCACGGTTGCATAGTGTTTTTCCAATAAGTGACAATATGACACAGCAAAATATGGATGATGTCAGTCAGGTTTGGCGTAATGTGTCTGAATTACCAGCTAATGTGAACGTGGCGGACAGCAGTTTTAGGAAGCAGGCGATGAAGCCTGTTATTTCTCCCCGCACGGTGGTGGAATCCTCCTTTAAGCTACCCATGCCATGTGACATCTCACCACTGGGTTTCCACCTAGCGGACTCAGTTAAAGAAAAAATTTGGAAAGGAGAGTTTATTGATTTGCTGTCATTGCTGCCTTCCTCCAAAGAATTTGTGGTTAAAGTGGATAAGAGATTAGAGGATAGGGCTGATGACGATAAACGGAAAGCTATCCCTAGGACATTTCAAAATTGGCTGCAGGCATTTTGCATATATGCAGCCGTATTGGGTGAACATTTCCCGGAGAAATGTTCAGGTTTGTTCCAGCATGTGGACATCATTGCGGAAGCTTTTCGCCACTTTGGCGGCACGGCATGGTTCACTTATGACGAGAATTTCAGACAGAAATTAGCGGTCCACCCGACATTACAATGGGGTTGTAAGGATGTAGGTCTCTGGCTGAACCTCATGCTGCCGCAAAAGCCTCAGTTTGTTGCTCGGCCAGTTAATCCTCAGCAGGCCTTTCGCAAGGGCTTCTGCTTCGCCTTCAATGAAGGGCAATGCAAATTCTTTTCCAGCTGCAGATATAGGCACGAGTGCTCTTACTGCAACGGTAATCACCCCGCGAGCAGGTGTTTTCGCAAGAACACAGCATTATCGGCCACCCCATTGCCCCGCGATGCTACTGGGAAAAGCCATGACCCCGGTGAGCTTGCCAAAAATGCGGCCTTGGCTAGACCAATACCCAGACCGCACGATGGCTCAGTTACTAATTGATGGCTTTCAGGAAGGGTTCTTGGTTCCGGGTTTTTCTGGGAATGGATGTGTTATGGTTAAAAACTTGCTTTCAACCAGGATGCATCCGAATATTGTACAGGAAAAATTGATAAGGAAGTGTTGGAGGGTAGGGTTGCTGGGCCTTTTGACCATCCACCCTTTTCGAATTTCCGAGTTTCTCCTTTGGGCATTGTACCCAAGAAGGAGCAAGGAAGCTTTAGACTTATCCACCATTTGTCATATCCAGCGGATTCTTCGCTTAATGACGAAGTGTCTGATGTGGTGGCCCCGGTTTCATATTCCTCTTTTGATGAAGCATTGGTAGTATTGAGACGGTTCGGGCGGGGGGCTTTGTTGTCAAAGGCAGATATTAAGTCAGCCTTTCGCTTGCTACCTGTGCATCCTCAAGGCTTTAACTCCCTGGGTTTGCATTTTCAAGGAAAATTTTATTTTGACAAATGCCTGCCCATGGGGTTTTCCTTATCATGTTTTTATTTTGAGGCCTTTTCAAAGTTTTTGCATTGGGTTTTGTCCCAGTGCTTCCCGGAAGGGGGTTCTTTGCATTATTTAGACGATTTCTTATTCATTGGCCCCGCTGACTCCCAGGTTTGCCTTAGTTCCTTGAATACATTTTTGACGATCTGTGAGTCATTTGGGGTGCCTATTGCTAATGAGAAAACGGTTCTGCCTTCGCAAATAATAGAATTTTTAGGTATTACCATTGATTCGTCATCAATGGAATTCAGATTGCCGGAGGAGAAATTGCACCGAATGCGTTTCATGATTTCCCTCTTTTTAACCAAACGGAAGGTTTGGTTGAAGGAGGTACAGTGCTTGTTGGGTTTATTCGCTTTTGCAGCCAGGGTTATCCCCATAGCTCGAGTTTTTTCTAGAAGCTTTGCTCTGGCTACCAAAGGCTTGAAGAACCCATACGCACATGTGCGCATTTCGGCTAGAATTAAGGAAGATCTAAGAATTTGGGATACTTTCCTCGTCCATTTTAATGGTTCTTCGGTATGGCAACATGACTTTATAGATAGTTTACAACTAAACTTTTTTACGGATGCCGCAGGTGCTTCTGGCTTTGGGGCTTTTCTGGATGGCCGTTGGTGTGCCGCTAAATGGCACCCCAGCTGGCTTCATCAGGATATTCTGCACAATATAGTGTTGCTTGAATTATTCCCAGTGGTAGTCTCGATTGTTATTTGGGAAGATCAGTTTATTAATCGCAGGGTTATAGTGCATACCGATAACAAAGGTGTCCTCTTTGCTATTAATATGCTCTCTTCCAAGTCTGAAGTTGTCCTCAAACTACTGCGCTTCTTAGTCTTACATTGTTTACGTTGCAATATTTGGTTAAGAGCTCGCCATATAGCTGGTTTGGAGAATAACATAGCTGATGCTTTGTCTCGCCTGCAGTTCGAAAGATTCCGGAATTTGGCTCCATTGGCGGATCTACACGGCACTCCCTGCCCAGACTTCCTCTGGGGCTTGATATGGGATTGATATCAACTTACCTCCATAATTCTGTCGCACGGAAGACTTGGCGCGAATACGAGCTGGCCTGGGCCAAGTGGTGCTCTTTTTGTGATAGGGAAAATATTGACACGCTGGAGGTGAATGCTTTTGTTTCCTTAGCATTTGTATCCTTTTTGATTGAATCACAATTACGTCCTGCTTCGGTCAGTAAAGTTTTGTCAGGGGTATCATTTTTTCTGAAATTTGCAGGCCGCCCAGCTCTGAATTCCTTTTTTTCAAGTTTGTCAGGTACTTAAAGGCTTTCGTAAGTCTGTTCCCGCTAAGGATGGCAGGCGTCCCATTTCAGTGGACTTATTGATCAAGCTGCTGGTGGTTTTGGAGACCGTTTGCAGCTCCACGTTCGAAATGCTCTTATTTAGAGCAGTTTTTTCGGTCATATTTTTTGGTGCCTTAAGGATTGGAGAAGTGGTGTCCCCAAACAGGACAACTCCCTCTTTCCTTCTGTTGGGCCATGTAGTTTTAGAACAGGATTGTTTACGTTTGTTTATATGTAGATCTAAGACTTTTGGGATCGGGAACGGGCAATGGGTGGTTTTGTCCAGGTCCCCTAACCCCAAAATTTGCCCGTTGTTTAATGTTGAGAATTTCTTGTCTATTCGTCCTTTTTGTGCAGGTTCCTTTTTTATCCACCAGGACCAGACCCCATTAACCAGATATCAATTTTCGGCGGTTCTCTCATCCTGCCTGAAAAGTCTTAACCTATCTGGTTTTAAATTCTCTTCGCACTCTTTCCGTATTGGGGCAGCCACAACTGCTAAGCTACTGGGTTTTGATCCGGAAGGCCAGAAGAGGGTTGGTAGATGGGCTAGTAACAGATATAAAATTTATGTCCGTCCTGAATTAATTATCTGATAATTTTTTGTTGCAGATCCAGCTAAATATACAGTTTGGATTGTAGGCCACTCCTATATCTACTGGGCTGGTAAGCAGGCTGCATCTAGGAGTTATTCTAGTAATTTGGGCTTGGACTTTCAGGAATTTTATGTTTTATGGTCAGGTGTCCGGGGCCTTCGCTGGCGAGATTTAAGAAGTCATTTAGCCTATTTGGCATCTGTTTGGCCGTCTCCTGATATTTTGGTCCTCCACTTGGGTGCCAACGATATCGGTAAGGTTCATACCTGGGATCTTCTATGCGAGATAAAACAGGATTTTTATGATATTAAATTATCATTTCCAAATGCTATTCTGGCATTCTCTGAGATGGTCCCCCGTCTTCTTTGGTCTCCCAGTGGAGGCCTATTTTATCTTGATAAGGTTAGGAGACGGCTAAATAGAACAATCCATAATTTTATAATTTCTTTGGGCGGTTTATCTTTCCGCCATGTGGAGCTGGAGGGTTTCCTTCCGGGCTTGTTTAGAAGAGATCAGGTCCACCTGTCAGTAATTGGTGTCGATATATTTAATATGGGTCTGCAAAATTTGATTGAGAGTGCTATTGTGTTGGGGGGACCTCAGTCAGTAGATACTCTACTGCCCTTGGTCTGTGGGGATTAGTCGTCCAGCATCGGCTGGATGGACAAAAGATAAATACATTTTGATGATTGTGTTATAGCCAAGATGGCTTCATTTATTTTAATTTATAAATATTTATGAGGATTACCCCTTTAAACAACACCAGGGCCAAATATTATTTCCAAGAAATTTAATAAAAGATGTTAAAGATAAAGAAGTTGTAAGTGTGTTATTTGTTCATGTTAATGACTCCTTAGTGCGGGCCCATGACAGGTCCTTGCAATGTGCAGGGCCGACATGGGACAGCATAAGGGGAATGCAGTTTGTGTGTTACAGGTGCTATTGGCTGGAGCCAGGGCAGCAACAGTAGCTGATTGGTGGTGTTTCGGCGGGAGCAAATTCCCGCAGGACAGAGGTGATAAAAGAGGCCGTCCGGCCGCGGGAAGGACACAGTACCTCAGGACCGGGACTCCCACCCTCCCTTCCCCCCTTTTCATTATTCTGATAGTCAGGGTGTTGTTTACTGGGGATTAGTCGTCCAGCATCGGCTGGATGGACAAAAGATAAATACATTTTGATGATTGTGTTATAGCCAAGATGGCTTCATTTATTTTAATTTATAAATATTTATGAGGATTACCCCTTTAAACAACACCAGGGCCAAATATTATTTCCAAGAAATTTAATAAAAGATGTTAAAGATAAAGAAGTTGTAAGTGTGTTATTTGTTCATGTTAATGACTCCTTAGTGCGGGCCCATGTCTGGATACCAGTTTGGTCTGATATAGTTGCCAGGCCTGCGTGGCTTATGGCTCGCTCTGTTGAGAAGATTGACAAAGCCAGGTAAAAGGTGAACTAGGAGGTAGCAAGGTTTTTGCAGGAGGGTATTCAGTGGGCCTTCCGTTTGGGGGGCAACATGTGCGTAAGGTGTTACGCTCATGTGCTGTGGCAGGGGGTCTATTGGGTCTTTAAATGCGGTGCTGGGTAAATAATTTTGGAAAATTGTGGGTTGGGCCCATCTGAGTTATGGGTGTCCCCTTCTAATAATACGGTGGTAACATCGGGGTATTACTTTGGTTGTATCTGGTAGTATGTAAGTGGTTTATTGTCCCTGAGCCAGTGTAGTTGCGACTGCGGGCCTTTGATTGGATGGCAGATACAACCGGTTAATCGCGAGTATATAGGCCTTCAAAGACCTTAGACCGGGCATAAGCTGAGGTTCGTTTATTTATTATGCATTGACTGTATTATATGCATTAAACGTATTTTCTTGTGACTGTTGTATTTAATGGTTTGTAATAAAAGACTGCTATGGCCATTCGACTCCAAATTAAGTGTGTCATCTGGTCATTTTGGAAGCAGGGATTGGTCAAGTGTTTAATGTTTTATAGATAATGGGAGCCTCTACACTCTGCAGGTCCCTCAGTCAAGTACATGGTCTGGAGCTGAGTGAAACTAGGAGGAGGGCCAGCATGACTGGGGCCTGCAGAAGAGACAGAGTATTAGTGGGTAATTTTGATATGCTGCAGTCTGCTTAGCAGATTGAAGAGTTCAAGGCAGAGGGTGTGTCCTGTAGTGGGTAGAGGAGGGGGTGTCGGAAAAGTACAACAGAAAAGTTGCTTATAAACTATTAGGGATGGGCCCGTGTTCGATTCGAACCCATGTTCGAATCGAACATCGGCCGTTCGTCCGCTCGTCGAGAACAGAACTATGTGGGCTGTTCGCATGAAATTCATGTGATGCGAACAGCCCACAATGCACTGCGCCAGTCGCAGTGCATTGCTGGCTGATAATTGGCCAAGCATGCACTGTGACCCCGCATGCTTGGCCAATCATAGAGCCAGTGGCGAGGAGAGCAATAATTGGCCACAGGCAGGATGCCTGCGGCCAACTATAGCTCAGGGGGTTTAGTACACGCCCCACACTATATAAGGCCGCCGCGCCGGCGGCCTCATGTAGTGTGTTCCGGCGTTAGGAACATGACGGTGTCAGTGACATTATTCATTCTGCTGAGTCTGACATTATCTGCTGTGATTCTGGGGATTAGTGTGTGCGTGCTGTTAATACAGCATTGCATTATCACATTAAACCACCTTTACCCTTCTGGCCTGTTGTGTCATCTAAGGCAGCCATCTGCGGCTAATGAATTGCTGGCTCCCGTAACACAGAGAACAGTCATTCATTGAAAGTCATTGATAAAAAAAAAAGCGTGGGGGTCCCCCCAAATTCAATTACCAGGCCCTTCAGGTCTGCTATGGATATTAAGGGGAAACCTGCGTCAAATTAAAAAAAAATATGATGTAGGGGTCCCCCTAAATATCCATACCAGACCCTTAAGGTCTGGGATTGATTTTAAGGGGAACCCAGGCCAAAAAAAATAAAAAATGGCGTGGGGTCCCCCTCAAAATCCATACCAGACCCTTATCCGAGCACGCAACCTGGCAGGCCGCAGGAAAAGAGGGGGGGACGAGAGCACCCCCCCTCCCTCCTGAACCGTACCAGGCAACATGCTCTCAACATTGGGAGGGTGCTTTGGGGGTCTGTGACCCCTCAAAGCACCTTGTCCCCATGTTGAGGAGGACAAGGGCCTCTTCCCCACAACCCTGGCCATTGGTTGTGGGGGTCTGCGGGCGGGGGGCTTATCGGAATCTGGAAACCCCCTTTAACAAGGGGACCCCCAGATCCCGGCCCCCCCTGTGTGAAATGGTAAGGGGGTACAAAAGTACCCCTACCATTTCATCAAAAAAGTGACAAAAATGGTAAAAATTACAGGAGACGGTCTTTGACAATTCCTTTATTAAAATCTTCTTTCATCTTCTTTCTTCTGGTCTTCTTCCTTCTTCCTTTCTTCATCCTTCGGTTTCTTCATCTTCTCCTTCCGGCATCTTCTTCCTCCGATCCGCTTCTTCTTGCTCTGGTCTTCTCGTCCGGCATCTTCTTCCACGGCGTCGGTGTCTCTTCTTGGGCCGCTCCGCGCAATGGGAGGCTCCCGCTGTGTGAGGCTTCGCTGCGTCTGACAGGTCTTTTAGAACGGAGGGCGGCACCACCTGGTGATCCCGCCCCCCTCTGACTCACGGGCACGTCATGGGGACTTCCATATGGCTTTTACCATGACGTCAGAGGGTGGCCCTGCCCTCCGTCATAAAAGACCTGTCAGACGCAGCGAAGCCTCACACAGCGGGAGCCTCCCATTGCGCGGAGCGGCCCAAGAAGAGACACCGACGCCGTGGAAGAAGATGCCGGACGAGAAGACCAGAGCAAGAAGAAGCGGATCGGAGGAAGAAGAAGATGGAAGAAGAAGATGGAAGAAGATTCCGGAAGGAGAAGATGAAGAAACCGAAGGATGAAGAAAGGAAGAAGGAAGAAGACCAGAAGAAAGAAGATGAAAGAAGATTTTAATAAAGGAATCGTCAAAGACCGTCTCCTGTCATTTTTACAATTTTTGTCACTTTTTTGGTGAAATGGTAGGGGTACTTTTGTACCCCCTTACCATTTCACACTGGGGGGGGCGGGATTTGGGGGTCCCCTTGTTAAAGGGGGCTTCCAGATTCGGATAAGCCCCCCGCCCGCAGACCCCCACAACCAATGGCCAGGGTTGTGGGGAAGAGGCCCTTGTCCTCACCAATGTTGAGGGCATGTGGCCTGGTACGGTTCAGGAGGGAGGGGGGGCCGCTCTCGTCTCCCCCTCTTTTCCTGCGGCCTGCCAGGTTGCGTGCTCGGATAAGGGTCTGGTATGGATTTTGAGGGGGACCCCACACCATTTTTTTTTTTTTTTTTGGCCGGGGTTCCCCTTAAAA
This sequence comes from Lithobates sylvaticus, assembly GCA_028564925.1. Taxonomy (NCBI): domain Eukaryota; kingdom Metazoa; phylum Chordata; class Amphibia; order Anura; family Ranidae; genus Lithobates; species Lithobates sylvaticus. The sequence goes on from CM053026.1 coordinate 653,464,232, forward strand.
TCCATCCCAGACCTGAAGGGTCTGGTATGGATATTTAGGGGGACCCCTACGTCATTTTTTTTTAAAATTTGAAGCGGGGTTCCCCTTAATATCCATAGCAGATCTGAAGGGCCTGGTAATTGAATTTGGGGGACCCCCACGCATTTTTTTTTTTTTTTTTTTTTTTGATCAATTACTTTTTTTTATCAATGACTTTCAATGAATGACTGTTCTCTGTATTACGGGAGCCGACAATTCATTAGCCGCGAGTGATTTTAAATAGCTTTTCCTGACAGGCTCCATGGCAGCATACGTGTGGGTTGGCCCCGCCTCCATAACTACCCAATAGGACCCCTCTCCCATAAATCTTTGCTCCTGGCTGCTATCCGTGTTCCTTTTTTGTCCTCCTCCGTAGGACCATGTGGTTCTCCTACCTGAAGATGACTTCACATCGATCGATCGGCCGAATGACAAGTTGTGTTTCCTCCGATAGGCCCTGACTGTTAAGCAGGGTATGGAGAGTAATTGCAGAGTAGCGCTGAAGAAATAATGGTCTTACCTTAAGTGCGCCCGGCCTGTTTACCTGTGGCTACAGGTGGCCCTTATCTGCTGGAGGTCCGGTGTGTGCGTGGATTCGTTCGGCCATATGATCGTTGGTGGAGTGGTGAGTATGTATATTTCCATGGCAGCAGTGTGTTTATGTGTACTGCTCTGTTTCCCCTTTCTTGTATGGGTTTGCTGCATTATGCTGTTTGCTGAACGCTCCTGCGTTCCAGCAAACTTCTCTCTTCAATTTCCGGGTCCGCGGGCGTTCTGCGCATGCGCGGACCCGACGTGAAAGCGAGGCTTGGTTCTCGCGCATGCGCGTTGAAGGACCCCGGCGTCAGATGACGCCGATGACGTCACGGGCGGCAAATTTAAAAACCCTGCAGAGCTGACAGAGCCCCGGGAATGATTGCGGACACCACAGCGACTTCTCGGGGCTATTTCTCAGGCGTTTGAAGGTAGGAGCAATCCCTTATGATAGGGATATGTGGGTTTTGTCTATCTGAGGTCTGAATGTGTTTTTTCTTATTGCTACAATGCAGGTATCTGTTTATTGTGTACTATGGATGCTTCACTGCCCCCTAGTGGCCAGCCCGCTCATGTTAGGTAGGTTCTAAAATACATCCTTTTGTATTTTTAAATTTTTTTTGAAGAGAGTAAGCATAGGCAGCAAGTTTGACCTGTCCCTTCTGTCTGTTTTCTGTGTTTACAGCCCTTCTAAATCTGATCCACAACCTAGTGCCTATAGACGCAGTGGATCGTCAAAATCGCACCACCACAAATCCTCCTCAAAGTCCAGCCACCATAGGTCCGCCAGGTCGGAACAGCGTGACAGGGATTATTCTCGCCCCCCTGTGGCTCACTCCAGCAAGAGGCCAGAGAAATCATGTTGGGGGTGCAGGATGCCCGTGCCAGCTGATAAATCCCTATGTGACCATTGTTTCACCAAGGCAGCGGATGAAAGAGACGGCGCTGATCAGCGCTTAGAAGTTTTGGTGAGGCGAGTGGTAAAGGAATCCCTGCAGGAAAGGGAAGCCCAACAGCCATGTGAATCCCCATCTGACCCATTAGATCCTACAGTGGGAGAGGGGTTACTACAAGAGACATGGGAATCATCCCAGCCTAGCCGCCACTCGGCTCCTGTCTCAGACAGTGAATCGGATCCGGAAGATCCAGGTTTGGGGTTTGATTATGGTCTGGTTCCCTCCCTGGTCAAGGCGGTGAGAGAGGCTCTAAAGTGGGAAGATCCTATCACTTCCCCCCCGAAGCAAAGGAAATTTTTTAAGCAGCTCAATAAGGGGCGCCAATTTTTTCCGTTTCTATCCGAATTAGGTGATATTATTTCAGAAGAATGGAGCAAGATGGACAAAAAGAGTTCCATGCAATCTAAAATCCTTAAACTGTACCCTTTTAAGGAAGAGGATGTGAAACACCTGGAGTCAGCTCCACTGGTAGATGCTGCACTTATGCATTTGGTGAGATATGTGACTCTTCCCTTAGAAGATACTGTGTCATTCAAGGATCCTTTAGAGAGACGGATCGATTCAGATCTAAAAAGAATCTATTTGACCTCCGGGATGGCGTGCAAACCAGTGCTTGCGATCGCAGCAGTGTCGAAGGCCATAGAATTCTGGGCTGACAGCATTGAAGAATACCTGAGAGGCATTTCAGTAGACACAGCTAAAGACTCACCCATTCAAGAGATTAGGATGGCTTCAGCCTTTCTGGGGGAGGCTTCCATTGATGTCATTCGCCTGATGTCTCGGGATATGCTGGCAGCCGTGTCGGCACGCCGTGCATTGTGGCTCCGTCCGTGGCTCGCAGACCCTGCTTCTAAGCAGGCTTGGTGCCGCATCCCCTTTGAAGGGTCCTCATTATTCGGCAATAAGCTCGATTCTGCCATATCCCGGGCCACAGGTGGGAAATCTGGGTTTCTCCCTCAGGATAGGCGTCCTCAAAATCAAAGACGCTCTTTTCCAAGAAGGCAGAATGCGGATCGTGCCAGGGACGCACGCAGCTACAAACCCGGCCGAGAATTCTCCAGGACATGGAGGTCCAGGCAGTCTTCTTTTAAGAAGGCCTCTAAAGGTGGTTCCTCTGGGAACCAGGACTCCGGGAAGTCCTTTTGAAATTGGGCCCGCTCAAACATGTCGGGTGGGGGCCCGTCTTCTCCACTTCAAACATGTTTGGGCGGCCTCAATTCGGGACTATTGGACCGTAAAGACAGTGTCGTCCGGTCACAAGTGGGTCTTCTGCAACACTCCGAAACTCAGATTTATCCCTACTACTCTTCCAAGCTCAGAAGAGAAAAGACAGGTCCTATTGACCTACGTAAGCTGTTTATTGGAACAAGGCGCAGTCGTACCCGTCCCAGAGGAAGAAAGGGGCAAAGGCATGTATTCACCCCTGTTTTTGGTGCAGAAGAAGAACGGCACATGGAGGCCAGTAATAGACCTGACCCATCTCAACTCATTCATCCGCAAGGAGAAATTCAAGATGGAGTCCCTGCTTACCATACAACAGTCAGTACACCTGGGAGACTGGTTAATATCAATCGACCTGAAAGACGCATATTTTCACGTGCCTGTGACAAAGGACTTCCACAAATTCCTCCGCTTCGCGGTAGGCAACCAACACCTACAGTTCACTTGTCTACCCTTCGGGTTAACCACGTCACCCCGGGTCTTTTCCAAGGTGCTGTTGGCGGTAGTGGCTCTTCTCAGGGTCAAGGGTGTGCGTCTCCACCATTACCTGGACGACTTGCTTTTACTATCTCAGAGCAAGGATCAACTATTAGATCACAAAAAGGTTGTCATCTCTACCCTGCAAGAGTTCGGGTGGCTCCTGAATTTAGAGAAGAGTCAGCTGGAGCCGTCTCAGTCCCTTGTGTTTCTGGGCGCTCTATTCAACACCGTGGAGGGTACCATCTCCCTCCCAGAGGAGAAAATCATGGTAATCCGAGACAGGATTCATGCAGCCCTTGGATCAACTCACCTTTCTGCTCTCCAGTGCCTGAAAATAATTGGCACAATGACAGCAACCATCCCCATGGTGAAGTGGGCCCAGTGGCATACCCGTCCCTTTCAGAAGGGGTTTCTGCATCAGTGGAACTCTGTCGATCAGAATCAGCGCATCTTTCTTACCCCATCTATGAGGACATCTCTCCTCTGGTGGCTTCAGGGGAAGAATCTGCGCAACCATCATTCGATTGTTCCCATCTCATGGATCACGGTGACCTCAGATGCCAGCAACCAAGGTTGGGGCGCTCATTGCCTTTCGGATGTGGCTCAGGGCAGGTGGACATTCCAGTCTCAAGGAGTCGTTTCCAACATTCTGGAACTGAGGGCAGCCTTTCAGGCACTCCTATCCTTTCGCCATCTAGTGTTGAACTCTTCCGTCATGCTAAGGTTGGACAACACAACGGCGGTGGCATACATAAGGAAACAAGGCGGGACTCACAGCTGGTCCCTGTTACAAGAAGTGGAGCCTTTAATGAGTTGGGCTCAAAAGAACTTAGCCAACATCTCGGCAGTATACATTCCGGGGGTCCAGAATGTGCAAGCAGACTTCTTGTCTCGGGTCGAGTTGGACAACAACGAGTGGTCCCTTCACAGAGAGGTTTTCGAGTGGCTCCTAACACTGGGAGTATCTCCGGAAGTCGACATGTTCGCTTCCCCGTGCAATTTCAAGATACCGAAGTACTTTGCGAGGTTCAGGGACCCTCAGGCGTTCGGGATAGATGCTCTCACGACCAGTTGGGATTTCCAGAGGGCCTATGCCTTCCCTCCAGTCCCGGTAATTCTACAGTTTCTGCGGAGGCTCAGAACAGAAAAAGTGGAGATTATTGCGGTCATTCCATTCTGGCCCAACAGGCCGTGGTTTCCTCTGCTGCTGCTCCTCAGCTATCAAGACCCAATTCCCCTACCTCTCAGGCCGGATCTACTGTCTCAAGGCAAGACGTTACACCCGTTTCCATCTTGTCTGCACCTCAAGGTGTGGTTCTTGAGAGGGGAAGGCTAGAAGCGCTTGGTTGCCCGAAAGAAGCGATTCCAACTCTTCTTAATGCCAGACGAAGAAGCACTAATAGGGTGTATGAGCGCATTTGGTCCAGGTTTACTGTACACATGTCATCAAGAGAAAACTCGTGTAACTCTCCAGCGGTTCATGATATTCTGAGCTTTCTTCAGTCCGGACTGGATTTATCCCTGGCGGTCGGCTCGTTAAGAGTGCAAGTGTCAGCCATCTCAGCCTTCACGGGAGTCTCATGGGCGAATCACGCCTTAGTTCGTCAGTTCTTTAAGGGTGCCATCAGGCTCAGACCACAAAGAAGACCCAGGTTTCCCAAATGGGACCTTCCATTAGTTCTGGATTTTCTGTCAAATCTTGGGAAAGATTCGTCTCAACCTTTGTCTGTTAAGGATCTTACTCTCAAGACTATCTTCCTAGTGGCGATAACGTCAGCGAAAAGGGTATCAGAGATCAGGAATCTGGGTTCAGAGGAACCTTTTCTGACTTTTTTTGAAGACAGAGTGGTGCTGATTCCAATGTTGGGGTCAAACCCAAAAGTGACCACAGTCTTCCATGAGAATCAGGAGATTGTACTCCCTACCTTTAAGACATCAGATGACCAAGAGATCCATCCTCTTGATGTGGGCCACACCTTAAAACAATATCTGGAGGCAACAGCTCCATTCAGGCAAACGGAATTCCTCTTCGTCCTTCTTCATGGCAAGAATAAAGAATGCGAGCGTCAATTAGGTCAATTTCCACGTGGATTGTGCAGACAATTCAAAGGGCATACAGAGCTAAGGGCTTGGCTCCTCCTGAGGCAGTGACGGCTCATTCAACACGGAGCATTTCGACCTCGTGGGCGGCTTCTCGGCATGTGGCGCCTGATGTTATTTGTAGAGCGGCCTCTTGGTCCACAATCAACACTTTTCTTTCTCATTATTGCGTTGAACCAGCTGCGCTGTCTTCTATTAATTTTGGTTTACAAGTATTGTCGTTGGACAATGTTAAATAAATTTTGGTTTCTTTGCTCAACATTTTGCCCACCCGGGTGTGTTTAGCGAGTTATTTCCCACACGTATGCTGCCATGGAGCCTGTCAGGAAAACGGAAAATTTATATCAAATACTTACCGTAATTTTCCTTTCCTGATAGGCTCCATGGCAGCAGGAGTTCCCTCCCAAATGTCTGGAGTAGGCTAGTTACGGAACACGGATAGCAGCCAGGAGCAAAGATTTATGGGAGAGGGGTCCTATTGGGTAGTTATGGAGGCGGGGCCAACCCACATGTATGCTGCCATGGAGCCTATCAGGAAAGGAAAATTACGGTAAGTATTTGATATAAATTTTCCGTTTTTTTCCTGCAAAAATTACACTTTGTGCAGGGACAGTTCTAAGCACGGGAAACATGCGCCCCTTCACAGGCATACTATAGACACCCCCCAGGTATGAAATTTTAAGGAATATTACACTTTTATTGTTTCACTTAAAGCATTATTAAAATCACTGCTCCTGAAAAAATGGCTGTTTTTAAAAAAAAAATTGCATTGATACATGTCCCCTGGGGCAGGACCCAGGTCCCCAAACACTTTTTTTATGACAATAACATGCATATTAGCCTTTAAAATTAGCACTTTTGATTTTGAACATTCGCGCCCATTGTAATTAATAGGGTTCTAATGTTCGCGCAAACTTTAGGTCCGTTCGCAGGTTCTGGTGCGAACCGAACCGGGGATGTTCGGCTCATCCCTACTGACTAAACACTGTATATTGTGCGTTATGCCTGTCTAAGCAGCAGGTGGTGCTGTAGTAATATAGTGTATAGTTATGTTTTCTATGATATAACAGGATGTTTGTCTATCCTCTCTCTATGTACAGTACTTGGATTCACCTTGTTCCTGTGTTCATGTTTCTCCATTCTGTAAAGACATGCATTAAGCCGTATTACTGCATACAACAAACTTTCAGCATGTTTTCAATACTTTGCTAACAGGGGTATCGTGTCACAGCTCAGTCAGAGCTCATCACAGCATCAGACAGTTTTCTCCCACCCTCCCTCCCTTGTTTGTTTTGGTTTGAGGGAGCCTCCTACTTTCTCAAGGTATTTGTAGTGGGTTTTCGGGTTTTATGTTAGCCTGCCATTCAATTTCTTGGTCCTTTTATTTCTTGTCATAGCAGCAGGCAGGGGGTCTATTGGGTATTTGAAGGCGGTGCTGGTTAAATATTGGTGGAAAATAGTGGGTTTGGCCCATCTGAGGTATTGGTGTCCCTTCCTAGCAATACGGTGGTAACATCAGGGTATTAATTAGGTTGTATATGTACATAAGTGGCTAATTGTCCCTGAGCCGGTGTAGTTGCGGCTTGGGGCCTTTGATTGGGTGGCCCCAATACCTGGTTTAATGATCATGGTATCACTGTGCTTGATTGGCCAGCAAACTTGCCTGACCTAAACCCCATTGAGATCTTGTGGGATATTGTCAAGAGCAAGATGAGAGACACCAGACCCAACAATGCAGATGAGCTGAAAGCCAATATCAAATAAACCTGGGCTTCCAAAACACCTCAGCAGTACCACAGGCTGATCGCCTCCATGCCATGCCGCATTGATGCAGTAATTCATGCAAAAGGAGCCCCGACCAAGTATTGAGTGCGGTAAGCCAACATTTCAGAATTTTGGGTTTTTACTAGCTGCAAGCCATAATCATCAAAATTAAAAGAAATAAATGCTTAAAATATATCACTCTGTGTAACGCATCTACCGTATTTATCGGCGTATAACACGCACTTTTCACCCTTAAAATCGGGGGAAAGTTATGGATGCGTGTTATACGCCGATACCCCAAATAAAAAGGGACAAAAATAGCGAGCCGAAAAAGACCGAAGCGCCGCCGGAAAAGACCGAGCCGACTGTTCGGCTCCGCTCGTAGTCCCGCCTCCCTACGCTCGCTCCCGAAACAGCAGGGAGGCGGGACCGCGAGTGGAGCCGAACAGTCGGCTCGGTCTTTTCCGGCGGCGCTTCGGTCTTTTCTGGAGGCACTTCGGTCTTTTCCGGCGGCGCACGCGCGGTCTGTCTCGGCGGCGCACGCGCGGTCTGTCTCGGCGGCGGGAAATTTAAACGTGGGCAAGGCTGCAAATGACGCTGGCAAGCTGCAAATGACACTGGGCAAGCTACAAATGACACTGGGCAAGCTGCAAATGACACTGGGCAAGCTGCAAATGACACTGGGCAAGCTGCAAATGACGCTGGGCAAGGCTGAAAATGACGCTGGGCAAGCTGCAAATGACGCTGGGCAAGCTGCAAATGACGCTTAAATATACAGGGGTGTGAAAAAGTGTTTGCCCCCTTCCTCATTTCCTGTTCCTTTGCATGTTTGTCACACTTAAGTGTTTCGGAACATCAAACCAATTTAAACAATAGTCAAGGACAACACAAGTAAACACAAAATGCAGTTTGTAAATGAAGGTGTTTATTATTAAAGGTGAAAAAAAATCCAAACCATCATGGCCCTGTGTGAAAAAGTGATTGCCCCCCTTGTTAAAACATACTATAACTGTGGTTGTCCACACCTGAGTTCAATTTCTCTAGCCACACCCAGGCCTGATTATTGCCACACCTGTTCACAATCAAGGCATCACTTAAATAGGAGCTGCTTGACACAGTAAGGTCCACCAGAAGATCCTTAAAAGCTACACATCATGCCGAGACCCAAAGAAATTCAGGAACAATTGAGAAAGAAAGTAATTGAGATCTATCAGTCTGGAAAGGGTTATAAAGCCATTTTCAAAGCTTTGGGAATCCAGCGAACCACAGTGAGAGCCATTATCCACAAATGGCGAAGACATGGAACAGTGGTGAACCTTCCCAGGAGTGGCCGGCCGCCCAAAATTACCCCAAGAGCGCAGCGACGACTCATCCAAGAGGTCACAAAAGACCCCACAACAACGTCCAAGGAACTGCAGGCCTCACTTGCCTCAGTTAAGGTCAGCGTTCATGCCTCCACCATCAGGAAAAGACTGGGCAAAAATGGCCTGCATGGCAGAGTTCCAAGGAGAAAACCACTGCTGAGCAAAAAGAACATCAAAGCTCGTCTCAATTTCTCCACAACACATCTTGATGATCCCCAAGACTTTTGGGACAACATTCTGTGGACCGATGAGACAAAAGTGGAACTCTTTGGAAGGTGTGTGTCCAAGTATATCTGGCGTAGAAGGAACACTGCATTTCAGAAAAAGAACATTATACCAACAGTAAAATATGGTGGTGGTAGTGTGATGGTCTGGGGCTGTTTTGCTGCTTCAGGACCTGGAAGACTTGCCGTGATAAAAGGAACTATGAATTCTGCTGTCTACCAAGAGATCCTGAAGGAGAATGTCCGACCATCTGTTCGTGTACTCAAGCTGAAACGAACTTGGGTTCTGCAGCAGGACAATGATCCTAAACACACCAGCAAGTCCACCACCGAATGGCTGAAGAAAAACAAAATGAAGACTTTGGAGTGGCCTAGCCAAAGTCCTGACCTGAATCCTATTGAGATGTTGTTGTATGACCTTAAAAAGGCCGTTCATGCTCGAAAACCCTCTAATGTAACTGAATTAGGACAATTCTGCAAAGATGAGTGGGCCAAAATTCCTCCAGGACGCTGTAAAAGCCTCATTGCACGTTATCGCAAACGCTTGGTTGCAGTTGTTGCTGCTAAGGGTGGCCCAACCAGTTATTAGGTTTAGGGGGCAATCACTTTTTCACACAGGGCCATGATGGTTTGGATTTTTTTTCACCTTTAATAATAAACCCCTTCATTTACAAATTGCATTTTGTGTTTACTTGTGTTGTCCTTGACTATTGTTTAAATTGGTTTGATGTTCCGAAACACTTAAGTGTGACAAACATGCAAAGGAACAGGAAATGAGGAAGGGGGCAAACACTTTTTCACACCACTGTAAGGTTTTTTTTCCCCTAAACTTCCCTCCTAAAACTTTTTTTCCTTAAAATGCCTTCCTAAACTTGGGGTGCGTGTTATACGCCGATAAATACAGTGTATAAAATCTTTTGCATTTTGCATTGAATTACTGAAATAAATTAACTTTGTAATGATATTCAAATTCTATGAGATGCACCTGTATATATGGTATAATTTCTCATCCTATTTCCATTGGTGACCAATCAGTTGCTATTGAAATTATTGAATATATTTTTAAAAAGACAAACACTCAGTTTAGAAAGTGAGACTGTATATTGTATAGCTCCAAGTAGCCAGCACATTGGATTAACCCCTATATACTGTGTGTATTTGAGCTGAGGCTCTAAATCTGCCTCTAACCAGTTATAGACACAGATGTGAGGTCAAAGTGCAACACAAGATATCTCTTCCTGTGAATCTCATGTCAAAGCTTTTTTTATGAGTCTTGGAGCATAAATTATGGGTCATTATGGGTCCGTTCAATGTCAAATCCGTCCATCTGTGTATATGTTGGTTTGTCATTCTACTGCAGAACACAACACTTATGCCGCGTACACACGGTCGGAAATTCTCGTCGGAAAAAGCTCTGATGGTTTTCCCGTCAAAATTCCGACGGAATTTCGCTCAAACTTTTTTGCCTACACACGGTCACACCAAATTCCGACGGTCTGTAACACAGCGGCATAAAACACGTTCGACAGCACTATAGAAGGGAAGTTTAATGCTTCCGAGCATGCATCGAATTGTTTCCGAGCATGCGTCGGAATTTTACGTGTCGGAATTGCAAACACACGATCGGAAAATCCGATAGAAAGGTTTTCCGTCGGAAAAATTGAGAACAGGTTCTCAATCCAAAGTCCGTCGGAAATTCCGACCGTGTGTACGCCGCATTACAGTTAAACAGCCAGTAATATTTCCAATGTTTGAATCTGGGGCCATAGGTGCTAAAGGGGCCATTTTTAAAACGGATATAGTTCTAAAGAGCAGCGTAATGGACCACTGGACCCCACAAAGAGACATATGGCATTAAACATAGCATACAATGGCAAATATTTAGAGAAAACATAGATCTCTAATCTTGTCCTGAAATCTGTGGAAAATTGTGACAGATAGCATTGGTACCAAATATGTCATTGGGTTTACAGCTGTCTTTGCAATTCCAACCCTCTGCATTGTTGGGGGGCAAAGGTGGATACCAGGAAATCTGCAAGCTCTGCAAATTGGTGAAGAATTTAACAAGGTATAATAAAATCTGAAAAAGAAACAAGAAAAAGTTGCAGTGCGAACATGACAGATGTCACATCAACAGTAGCATATCCCATAACTCTTTAAGCGTAACTCCACTTTTGTTGAGAAAAAAACATTCCCCTCTGGGTGATCTATGTACATTGCAGGGATTATAACAACCTTTGTTGCAGATTCCTACCTTTTGTTATTCTGAAGAAATCCATGTGTGTTTGTCTGTGCCTCTGGACCGAGTGGGTCTAATGGGAGTGGAATGGTTTCACAATTATCAGTCAGCTGTGGCAGCTGCAGGGCACTAATGATGAAAGCTGCTGGGCCTGCACCCCTTTAGACGAGTTCCTATTGGAAATATCTCACCAAAAATAAATTTTTTGTTGCAGGTGATGCCTGAAATCTGACTTGTATCTCAGGCAGAGTTCTGGGAAAACCGATGAGCCAATCACACAAGCAGGAAATTATGTTTCTGGGGAGTGGTCAGTACACATTCTGTGTACAGAACAACTCCATGTAGCCATATTACATTGCATTTATAGAAAATTACAGCGGCTGCAGATTGAAAAGGAATGGTAATTTTTAATAACATTCCACTACAATATGACTTGTATCACAATTGTACACGCTATATTATTTTTTCTTTATTTGCTATTTTTTTCCCCACGAAAGTGGAGTTACCCTTTAATAATGGAAGTCTTGCTGCATGTAGACAAGGAGAAGATATTAATTTAATCTCCTGCAGAGAGATGTGTACCTATTCTGCAAAAATGTAGTCAAATCAATGCCATGGTTGTTAAAATTCATCAGTGTCATCAATGAAACAAATACATAATTGTGTTTTGCACACTGATCAAGCATTGTTTGTTTAGCAAGCCTGTAAGTTGCTTGTCATCCATCTAGTGCCAGACCTAGGTTGCAAAATCAAGAATGACCCAGAAGGCATTCTGTTACCTTTTCTGCCCTCGCAGCGTTTCATATTTAAATATAACGACTAAAACCTTTTTTATCAATTTTTTTATTTGTTACTACCTTAATTCCCTTTCATGACAAAAATAAGTGCACTATTGTGTGCCCCTACCTATATATTGACATACTATATATCAGCTGCAGATGTGGTGGACAGATCTTAGTGGAATGGGTAAGCCTGTCATACATAGCTTGATGATGGAGCAGTGTGGGGGCATCTGGGAAACAGTAGGATAATATTAGAAAAACTCTGCAACAGATGAGCAATTGTTTCCATATTTGTTACCGCTCTTGCATCCAGGGCCGTTGATGGGGGGGCACCACTGGACCTCCTGTAGCTCCTGGGCACACAGGGGGGCTGTGCAGCGGAGCAGAGGGGGCGGCAATTACAGAACGATGCCCTGTGCAGTTTTCTGCAGCAGCAGAGAGTTTCTCCCTCCCAGTGGCTTTCAGCTGCTGCAGGGAGAGACACGGAGCATCATTCTCTAATTGCCCCCCCCCCCCACTCTGGCCCTGTTGCACTGATTCCCCTCCCTGCCCTGCCCACATCTGATTCCACCCTGTGTGTCAATAGCTCCTGTGTCCATTCATAATTGGTACCAATCGCTCCTGTGTCCATTCATAATTGAAGCATAGTAAGCTCAGTTTATTAATGAACAGTGCAGCTGAGGCTGCAGAGAAAGGAATTGAAGGTGAGATGTCAGGGTCTGTATAGACTCCTGATATATCACTCAAGCCCCCCAACATTGTAAAAATAAAAAAAAATTAAAAAAATTATTTAAAAAGTGTAAAAAATAACAAATTGTAAAAAAAGTTTAAAAGTTGTAAAAAAAATAAAAAATTTTTTTTTTAAAAATGATGTTTATAAGTTGTAAAAAATTATTATTAAAAATTGTAAAAAAATTATTTTAAAAATTGTAAAAAATCATTTAAAAGAACTGTAAGAAATAATTTAAAAAAATGAAAGGCTCATTCACACAGGTTCTCTGGTCCATACTCCAATAAGCTCCAGCCCAGAAGCTGCCAGCCGGACACACTGCCTGCTGATTTAGAACGTCTCCTCAAAGGCTGGAAGGACTAAGGTACACTAATAGAAGAGTTCTCAGCTTTTCTTAAAATGTTTGGTCCCATCGGCTGGTGATAAACTCACCAGTGATTGGCCAGCTAACAAATAGACAGAGCTCATTATGCTGCACCCCTGTCACAGAATACTGAAGCCTACTTAAACATATATGGTGGATATGAAATAGGGATTTGGGGATCTGGTCCCCAACCAGAACCACCAGAAGGGAGAGAGCTAGCAGACTATCACGGTACGTTTGGAAGATAATGCATCAATGAATATATAAACAGGTATATAAAAAATATATACAAAATTTTATTAACACATAAACAAATTAAACAATAAAAACAGGTACATATAATGGGGTATTTAAACTAGTTTCGCTATTCAATAGCTTCTTCAAGAAATACAGAACATATATCTGAAAAGAAAGTTTATAAACATGTCATATAGTCACATAAATATTTAGCAATCATATATTGAAACATTACAATGGGGAGAGATAAATAAATTGTATCATATATGCAGCTTCTTACCCCATTTAGGTACCATCAGGGCATACAGCGCACCCAGCGGAGCCTCCCGCGATGACTGGGGAGGTCTATAAATAGGTGGCCAGAATCTAAGCAAGAAGGTGATGTGACCAAACACCATAGTTTTAAATATCAGAAACTGTGGACCCACACCCAGTGCTCACCTAGTGTGTGGAAAGGGTGGTGGAGATACAACTCCTTAGTACAAAAAGGGGGTTAGAGGTGATTGCAAAGAATGGGGGAGGGAGAGGGAGAAACAAACCTGACCAAAAAATTACCAGAATAAACCAAGGACCAGGGGAGGAGAGGGGAGGGGGGGGGGGGGGTGTATGGTGTATGGTGGATAGTATAATATGGAGAACTCCTGAACACATCCCTTAGACCTACAACCATTCCAGATTGTGAAAATCCCAGGAATGTGCAATTAGGAAGTTATCAATGGTTGTTTTTGGTGGAAATATCTACGTATCTATGGACAATCATAGCACTGGGGGTCAAAGGGCTCATCGACCACAAGTACAACGCTTAACATTCCCATTTCATGCGAATGGAGTTGGCAAGACATCCCAGTTGGTGGTGTGTGGCTGAATCAATACTTACATATCTCAGCTGCACCATTTGCATTCATGTGAATATTTGCAAACATCCAAATAACTTTCCTCCCAAAATAATATGAACAAAGTTCTCTTTCCTGTGTTACACCACAAGTCTTGATCCTAAAGGATATCACAGGAAATATGCTTTATCGGGAGCATCTTTAATTAAACAGTTTTATCAAAACAACTTCACCATCTGGACTGTAGTGTAACTATGATGACTCTGCATTAAACCTGAAGACCTCCTGACGAAAGATCGTTTTTAATTGAGCAGGTGGGCTGACCGAGTACAAATATTTGTCAGATTCCTGTTTATGTGCAGAGTAAATAGTTGAAGCTGTTCGTTAATGAAGCATCTCCTGGTATTTATACTAAATACAAACTGTGTATTTTGGTAGCTGAATATTTATTCTCTGTACCAGGAAGGAAGAGCACCAATACATTATATAGTAAAAAAAAATTTCTGTGTAGTTAAAATTGAAAAAAGTATTACCAGCTTCAGCCACCAGAATAACTGGTAATAACTAGAACTCCTGTCCATTTAATCTGGGGACCGCCCTCACTTCCTGTCCTGCTTACAATGGTTTCACCAGACAGGAACAAGGGAAACTCTTCAACAGTGACACAGCCAGAAATCAAAGGTTCTAAGATTTCCCTACAAAACAAATTTTTTTTTTAGTTTGGTCTGTGTTGCTGTTGGAGTTACGTTTACTGCCTGTCTGGTAAAATATCAGCAGGCCATGTAGTGAGGCTAAGACCTCTTTCACACTGGGGCAGCGCCACGTTATCGTTTTTTCAGCGTCACTTTTCAGGCCGCTAGGGGATCGCTTTTAACCCCCACTAGCGGCCGAACAAAGGGTTAAAAACGCCCGTGTTGCTGTGCTGCCGAAGCACTTTGCAGGTGCTTCGGCAGCGCTGCCCATTCATTTCAATGGGCAGGGAGTTTCTTTTTTTTTTTTTGGGAGCGGTGTTATGCCACAAAGATGCTGCTTGTAGGACTTTTTTTCCTGTCCTGCAAGTGCACCGCCCCAGTGTGAAAGCACTCAGCCTTTCACACTGGGGAGAGTAGCTTTTCAGGCTCTTTACAGGCGTTATTTTTAGTTCTAAAATATTTTTATTGAGGTAAATACAAAACAATAAACATATATTTCACAATTAACCAGGTTGTCTTCAATCCAACATAGAAACGATTTAACATTGCATTTACATAATACTCCATATCTATCAGGAGCTAGAAACATATATGTAACCTCTTGGCAAAAGCAGTTCAGGCCCTTTAAAGGGTATGGCACTTAATAAAAGTCACCAGGAGGTGATATTCAAAAATAACAGTACCAAGAGGAAGAGGTAGGGAGGTTTCAGGGCTACCATAAGCCCCAGTTCAAGATTCCAAGGTGTGCTTCTTGTCTCTATTTTTGTTAGGCTTCCTGCATTATCTGCAATGTTTTATTCAAGTATATCAGCAACCAGGTCATGTAAGTTATATCATCAGGTAACATAAAATGAAAAAAAAAAAAAACAGAAACAAAGAGGGTGTGAGGTAAAAGGATTAAGGTATCAGAAGGAGGGCATTGAGAGAAGAAAGAGAGAAGATAGAGGGGGAGAGAAGGGAAGGGAGGGAGAGAGAGAGGGTTACCTGGAGTTCCTCTTTAGGTGGAGATGTATTCAATCCAAGGATCCCAAACCTTATTAAACATCTCTGCCTTGTTATGGAGGGTATGGGTAAGTTTGTCATTGATCATAATCCAGTTGAGTTTGTTTTTGGTCTGGTCGAGGGGTATGCTTGAATGTTTCCAATTTCTTGCGATTGTTATTCTTGCTGCCAGCAAGATGTAGGTTATAAGTTTCAATGATTTTTTGGGGGTCTCATCTGGTAATTTGTGGAAGAGAGCACTCTCTGGGGATCTACGAATATTGACACCCGTAACTGAATTAATCATATTATATATTCTGATCCAAAATCTGACGACCAGTGGGCATTGCCACCAAATATGGAACATTGTACCCATCTGTCCGCATTGTCGAAAGCAGTTAGGTGAAGAAGAGGGGTGCATTTTTGCTATTCTAGTAGGGACTAGGTACCACCGCAGCAATGTTTTATAGTTTGCTTCAATGAGGGTGGTATTAATAGAGATTTTTAACAGTCGGTGAGCGATATCCTGCCAATCTGACATTTCAAGGGAGAGGTTCAGGTCCCTTTCCCATTGAGTCATGTAGGGTAATTTAGTGTTAGGTTCAGTGATGGAAGAGTAAATGGCGGAGATCTGTCCTCTTTGATTGCTTCTGTTTTGGCAGGTCACTTCTAAAGTGGTAAGAGTAACGGGTCCACCTCCCATTTTAAGTTTGGAGGAGACAAATGAGGAAATTTGGTTATATCTGAAAACCTCAGTACTAGGCATTGAAAAATTTTCTTTGAAATATGCAGCTGAGTGCATTTGACTACCACTAATCAAATCTCCAATTCTCAATAATCCTTTGTTGAGCCACCATTGAAATTGTTGTGGGGCAAGACCAGGAGGGAGTTCTGGGTTACAAAATATGGGTGCTAGAGGTGTGTGGTATGATGCAAGGGATGTTCTATGTCGTATCCTATCCCAAACCGCTAGGGAGTGTGACAATGTGGGACAATGTGGGACATAAGATGGGTGGGCGTTTACGGTTGGAAAGCCACATCATGGCTCCTATCGCTATTGGGTGGCACGCTAGTGCCTCTACATAAACCCATAAGGGAGCCGAGCCTTTAGCTGTTGTGTGGGTGAGTTGGGCTATCTGTGCTGAGTGATAGTATGCTTGTAGGTTGGGTAGGCCAAGTCCTCCCCTAGGTTTAGGAGTGTAAAGTGTTTTCTTTTGTATCCTTGATTTTTTATTACCCCATAAAAAAAGCAGGACTTCTTGTTGTATGTGTTGCATGTCTCCCCTCGGGATTGACACGGGCAGCGTCCTAAAGTAATATAAGAGTCTGGGTAGGAAGGTCATTTTTATTGAATTGATTCTGCCAAACCAGGAGAGGGAATATTCAGACCAAGCACGGAGATCTTCTTTAAGCTTTTTAAATAAAGGGGGGTAATTAGCTTTGTATAGTGTAGCAATTGAAGGAGTCAGTTGTATTCCCAGGTATGGGAGGGAGTGGGGTGCCCATTTAAAGTCGTATAAGTTTTGGAGGAGCTGTACCTCAGTAGGGGGTAGAGAGATATTCAGGGCTAAGGTTTTTTGTGTATTCAGGGTCAAGCCTGAGAGTAATGAGAACCGGTCTAGTAGAGATAGAAGTTCTGGGAGTGAGGTCTGGGGTTTGGTGATGTACATAAGGACATCATCTGCAAATAGTGCACATTTGTGTTCTTGTTGACCACATTGGAGACCATGGATGTTGGGATAAGAACGAATAGCCAGTGCCAGGGGCTCTATTGCCAGGGCAAATAATAGTGGGGAGAGTGGGCAGCCTTGTCTAGTACCTCGTTGGACAGAAAGTATAGATGATTTATGGCCTCTGATAGAAATTTGAGCTATTGGGGAGCTATAAAGTGTTTTCATTAGTGAGAGGAATGTGGAGCCAAATCCCATGGTTTCGAGGGTGACAAAGAGGTAATCCCAGTTCAGGCTATCGAAGGCCTTGTTAAGATCTAATGATAGTAGCAGAAGTTCCCGGTCAGGGAGATTATCCCAATTGGAGCATACCGCCGAGATCAGAGCGATGGATCTACGAATTTGATCCAAGGTCTGACGTCCCGCAATAAACCCCGACTGGTCTTTATGTATATAATGTTCCAAAAAGGAATTAATTCTGAGAGCTAGTATCTTTGTTAAAATTTTTAAATCACAGTTGATCAAGGAAATTGGGCGGTAGTTACGTACATCGGTGGAGTCCTTGTTGGGTTTGGGGATTACACTGATGTAGGCCTTGCTGTTGTCGGGTGGGACCTTTCCCCCATCCCTCAGGGAGTTAAAATAAAGAGTCAAGTGTGGGGCCAATAGCGTAGAAAATTTCTTATAGTAAATGTTAGGAAGTCCGTCCGGACCCGGGGATTTGTGAAGTGAGAGAGATTTGATGGCGTCAGTGACCTCTTCGTTTGTAAATGGTTGATCAACCAGTTCCCTATGATCATCAGTGATGATCGGGAGGGGGAGAGACCCCAGAAATTCCCTGATGGACGGGGGAGCTACAGTTTGTGGCTTCTTGTACAGGTCGGCATAGAACCCATAGAATTCATCAAGGATCTTTTGGGGATTTTGTGACAGGTGGCCGCCAGATGTTTTTATTGTAGGGAGTGTGCGATGGGAATGTTTGGGGGTGAGCTTATGTGCCAGTAGGGATCCTGGGCGATCCCGCCATGTAAAGAATTTGTGGTTCGTCCATCTGAGCTGTTTCTCGGCTCTTGTAGTCAGGCAAATATTTAGTTCTAGTCTGGATTGTTCCAGTTTCTTAAATAGACCCGGAGAGGGGGAACGTTTGTGCTGTTTGGTCAAAGATTCAAACTCTCTAGTTTTGGCAGAAATCAGTTCAGTACGGGCTTTCTTTAATCTGGAGGCTAACTGGATGAATGAACCCCTTATTGTGGCTTTGTGTGCGGTCCAATTCGTAGCAGGGGATGTGTCCCCTGGTTTGTTATTTTCAAAATAGGTCTGTATATGGCTTGACATCTCTGTACAATGGGATTCATCGCTAAGGAGGGACTCGTTCAGTCGCCAATGATATCCTGTAGGTTTATTGCTAAGGTCATGTAATTGGACCACAATCGGATCGTGGTCTGACCATGGGGTTGATAAAATTTTTGCTGACCTCAACTTTGGTATCACCCCCGAGGGGAGAAATATGTGATCTATGCGGGAGTAGTGTCCATGTGCTCTTGAGTAATGGGAATAGTCTCTGTCAGTAGGATTAACCTCCCGCCAAGCATCCACCAGGTCATATTGGTGTAGTATCTGTGCGAATTTGCGACTTTGTTTGGGGGGGGGGGGGGGTCGGAGACCTGAGGTATGTGATTTGTCCTTAATTAAGTCCAACGCTAGATTAGAGTCACCCGCCAGAATTATTACCCCCCCTCTAATTCGGGTTCTAGGAGTTTTAAAAGAGCGTGGAAAAAGGTGGTTTGGTTGGTGTTGGGGGCGTAATATACTAGAATAGTGAATGAGTATGGGGTAATGTACCCCTACCCATTCACCTAAGGTGTTAAATGTAAAGTACAAAAACACACACACTTTTGAAAAAATAGTTTATTGCACTGCTCCGGGGGTCTTCTTCCGTCTTGGGGGTCTTCTCGCCGGACTCCCCCGCCATTTACCAAGCTCTTTTACCGAGCGGGGGAAGTCCGGCTACCTTCTTCGTCGTCGCCGCCGTCGTCTGGGGGTCTCGATCTGCCTTCGGGGGTCTTCCGGGGGTCTCTTCTGTTCTTGTGGCGGTCGTCGTCTTCCGCGCCGCCGGCGCCTTCTTCTTCTTCTTCTTCTTCTTGTCCTTCTTCTTGTCCTTCTTCTTCCGATGTTGACCCGACGCTCTCTCTGCCCGGAATGCCTGTGCCGCTCTGCGCTGGGACTTATATAGGGGCATGGGGACAGGGTCACATGTTCATGTCACATGGTGACCCCCGCCCCCTTGTGTTGTCACAGTCCCGGAGGATGCTGGGACTGTGACATCGCAAGGGGGCGGGGTCACCATGTGACATGAACATGTGACCCTGTCCCCATGCCCCTATATAAGTCCCAGCGCAGAGCGGCACAGGCATTCTGGGCAGAGAGAGCGTCGGGTCAACATCAGAAGAAGAAGGACAAGAAGAAGGACAAGAAGAAGGACAAGAAGAAGAAGAAGAAGGCGCCGGCGGCGCGGAAGACGACGACCGCCGCAAGAACAGAAGAGACCCCCGGAAGACCCCCGAAGGCGGATCGAGACCCCCAGACGACAGCGGCGACGACGAAGAAGGTAGCCGGACTTCCCCCGCTCGGTAAAAGAGCTTGGTAAATGGCGGGGGAGTCCGGCGAGAAGACCCCCAAGACGGAAGAAGACCCCCGGAGCAGTGCAATAAACTATTTTTTCAAAAGTGTGTGTGTTTTTTTTACTTTACATTTTACACCTTAGGTGAATGGGTAGGGGTACATCGTACCCCATACTCATTCACATAGGGTGGGGGGCCGGGATCTGAGGGCCCCCTTATAAAAGGGGGCTCCCAGATTCCGATAAGCCCCCGCCCGCAGACCCCGACAACCAACGGCCAGGGTTGTCGGGAAGAGGCCCTTGTCCTCATCAACATGGGGACAAGGTGCTTTGGGGTGGGGGGGCCGCACGGCCCCCCTTTCCCCAGGGCACCCCCCATGTTGAGGGCACGCGGCCTGGTACGGCTCAGGAGGGGGGGGGCGCTCGTTCGTCCCCACCCCTTTCCTGGCCTGCCAGGCTGCGTGCTCGGATGAGGGTCTGACATGGATTTGGGGGGAACCCCACGCCGAAACGGCGTGGGAAGTCCCTTTAAATCCATGCCAGGTCACGGAGCTAGCGCGGTGGCATTTACTGCCTATGCTAGCTACGTAACCTGAAGTCACGTGTTAAAGAACGGACTTGCCGATGAGCGGCAAGTCCGTTCATTTTCAAAAGTCCCGCGGACTTGCCTACTAACGGCGGGATTGTCCGCCGGACTGCCAAGTCCAGCGGATAATTTTAAAACCAAAACTTAAAACTTTGGCGCCAAAAAGTCCGCCGGACTTTGGCGCCAAAAAGTCCGCCGTGCCCACACACGAGGGGATTATCCGTTGGACTTCGGTCTAGCGGATAATCCCGCGGGATAGTCCCTTCGTGTGTACGCGGCATTAGTCTCGCCTAAATGTCATTTCACTAAAAGATAGCGGCCCTCTTTATCTTTAATGGTTTTGATTTCTGTAAATGATATATGCCTAGAAAAGCAGAGGGCAACTCCCCTCTTCCTCTCTGAGGCATTTGCAAAAAAGAGGGTATTCTCTATGTAAGTAGCGGGGGGTAAATGAGAGGAAGTGAAATGCGTCTCTTGAAGAGCTACTATATCAGCCCCTAGAGATTTATAATGTGTGAAGGCCTTGATTCGCTTAGTTGGCGATCCAAATCCTTGGACATTATGGGAAAGCAAGCGGATATTACAAGGTGTCAATGCTATGGAGGACATGGGAAACATTCAAGAACCATTATATGCAGACTCACCCTTCGGTCCGTTGATTTCAGAAGCCGAGTGTGTGGAGGTGTCGTCCAGGTTATCCTCGAGAAGGAACAGTGGTAGAACAGGTTAATATTGGGTTTACTGTGGGAGGGCGAGGAGGCGGGTTTGGGAATAGTAGAGAGAGTAGCAGTAGTGGAGTTGAGAAGAGAGGAAGAAAGGAAAAAAAAAATAAAAAAATAAAACAATAAAACCAAGCGGTCGGACCAGGGGACTCCTGGTACCGAGTGACATTCATTAAACATGATACTACTAAACCTTACAGACAGTATCTAAATAGAGTGTCCCAGGGACAAGCCCTGGGTGTGAAGGAGTCTCCATCAAAAACTGTTAATGGGAAGAGTCCTACGAATAGGGAGTGCACATGGCCATCCCCCAGCAACAGTAAAAAACTTGGTGTAAAACATATGAAAAAAAAACACATATATATGTAGAAAACATTTTTGGCCCCAACGTCCCGCCCCAATATGTTGATAGGATCGTTCAATCAAACATGTTGATAGATTACATGGTGATTAAGGCAGCAAAAAAGAATGCCAGAAAAAGTGCAAAAACGTAATGGCCAGTTCAAATTTTCCTAGCCAACAAAAAAGGAAAAAAAAGCTGAAGTCTTTGTTTCAGCAAGGTGCGGCCGCCCTGTGTGGCACCTAATGTCCCTCTCAGGGGACCACTGAGAAGGTACCACGGCGGGTTTAAATCAGTTCAGCAATGATGGGCCCATCTTCTTAGGGTGCTCGGGATGATGAAGCAAACTTCTTAATCGACTTTGATGTCCACAGGGGGGAAAGTGGAGGAGGAGGGGATTCTCTGGGACCAGATTGATTCCATGGAGATGCATCATGGGATATGAATCCCAGCTTTAGTAGGATCATTTCACCTTCAGTAAACAATGAAAAGGAGTAGGACTTGCTGTTGAAGGAAAATTGGAGACGAAAAGGATAGTTCCATCTGTAGCGAATGTTGCGTTGGGTCAGTGACATCAGTAGAGGTTTAAGCGATCGCCTCTTTTTTGGATTGTGGCTTGGGAAATATCAGCAAATATTTGGATCTTGATGCCATCTATTTCTAGGTCTGGGTTTTCACGGGCATGAAGCATCACAGCTTTTTTAATTTAAAAAAAGTGTGGCTTCACAATCACATCTCGGGGGGGGCATCAGGTTTGGGGGGTGTCAGGGCTCTATGGATTTGATCAATCTCCATATGGATCATGTCGATGTCGGGTACAGCAGCTTGCATTAGAGATTGTGTTATGGAGGTGATATCTTTTATATTTTCTGGTATACCACGGATACGGAAGTTATAGCGCCTTGCGCGATTTTCGAGGTCGTCGATCTTGGAGTATGCCTCCTCAAGTCGATCTTGTAGGTCAGTGATCATATTCGAGTTCTGGGACACTCTATGGACCGTGTCATCCATCTTGGATTCGATACTATTTAATCGGTTACCCATTTCCTGAAAATCTTGCTTTATATCAGAATCTAATTTATCGGTAGCTTTAGATAGTTCTCTTTGGAGTAAGTCAGCAAAACGTGCTAGTAAGATTGGGTCTCCTGAATATTGTCCTTGTGCAGGGGGAGCAGCAGGGAACTCAGCATTGCAATCTGACACTGATTCTTGGCTGCTGGGCTGACTGTATATGGCTTCTGCTATTTCCCTATCCAGGAGGGAGGATGCCTGTGACTCCAAGCTGGGTGACATGGCTGCATTTTGTGAGGGAGACAGTGCAGGGGGGCTAGGTGGTAGGCAGTCTGTATTCGTCAGCTCACCTTTATTAGGAGAAGGTCTGGTGGGGCACAGCGCCGGATATTCGGCCTCGTAGCTCTTTGCAGCATGTTTTTGAGGAGGAGGTGGCTGTTTTCCCTTCCCTGAGGCCTGCATGCCTCGTGTGTGATGGCCGGTCGCCATCTTGGATTCCTGGAGCGTGGCACGGGTCGAGATCCGGGAGCCGGTTTGAGGCTGGCTACCCGATTTCTGTGGCATCCGGAATGTGCCTGGACCCTTCCGCAAGGGGGTCAGGCTATTGCCGTGTTCGGGCGGGGTGTGGGGCTGCTATTTGTAGCTGAAGTTGCCGGGGGATGAGTGGAGCTGATCAGATGGACATCCGCTCCGTCCGGCCGCGCATGCGCACACTGGATATACACTTTAACATGCCTTTAGAAATAATTTGAAATTAAAGAAAAAAAAGAAAAAAAAGTTTAAAACTGAACTCCAGGAAGATAAAAAAAAAAAAAAAACACAAATTAGTGCAACTTAATATTCATCAATATGTCATTAAGCCCTGGTTCACACTGATGCAATGTGGGAAACGCACAAGATTTGCTGAATTTCCCCTGCATCACATAACACTGCTTAGCAA
This sequence comes from Lithobates sylvaticus, assembly GCA_028564925.1. Classification (NCBI taxonomy): domain Eukaryota; kingdom Metazoa; phylum Chordata; class Amphibia; order Anura; family Ranidae; genus Lithobates; species Lithobates sylvaticus. The sequence continues at coordinate 653,487,640 of CM053026.1, forward strand.
TCGCACGGCGTCCATGTGATCTGATGCGGGTGTCAATGTTAGATTAAGGACACCCTGAAACAGATCGCAAAACGTAGTGCCACTGCCAGAATCGCATCGCATGGGTGTTCACACATGTGATTTAGGTGCGGGGAAAAAAGAGTTCTGCACCATTTTGGTGCGGATGCGATTTGAGCCATACAAAATGTATGGCTCAAAATCGCACCACACAGATATTGCATGTGATGTGCACAGGAATGTGGTGCGACTCCTGCAGCAAACCTTGTGCGTTTCCTGCATCGCATCAGTGTGAACCAGGGCTTAATGACATATTATATACGGTATATTATGTTTTCCACGCACCTGAACCTAGATTAATTGTGTTTTTTTTATATGCTTGAATGTCCTGGTGTCAGCTGTAATGATAATAAGGTGGGATGATATCCAAACTGAGAGGGGAGAATTGGGAGTCATACTCAGTGGCGGCTGGTTCTCAAAAGTTTTTTGGGGGGCGCAAACAAACTGAAAAACACTGAATCCCCCCCCCCCCAAATAAATTACACCCTCACTGTGCCCATCAATTGCAGCCATTGTGCCCATCAAACGCAGCCACTGTGAGCATCATATGCAGCCACTGTGTCCATCAAACGCAGCCACTGTGCCCATCATATGCAGCCACTGTGCCCATCATATGCAGCCACTGTGCCCATCATATGCAGCCACTTGTGGCCATCAAATACAGCCACTGTGCCCATCAAATGCAGCCACTGTGGCCCTCATATGAAGCCATTTGTGCCCATCATATGCAGCCACTTGTGCCCGTCAAATGCAACCACTTGTGCCCATGAAATGCAGCCACTGTGCCCATCAAATGCAGCCACTTGTGCCCATCATATGCAGCCACTTGTGCCCATCATATGCAGCCACTGTGCCCATCATATGCAGCCACTTGTGCCTGTCAAATGCAACCACTTGTGCCCATCAAATGCAGCCACTCGTGCCCATATGCAGCAACTTGTGCCCATCAAATGCAGCCACTTTTGCCCATCATATGCAGCCACTTGTGCCCATCAAATGTAGCCACTTGTGCCCATCATATGCAGCCACTTGTGCCTGTAAAATGCAACCACTTGTGCCCTTCATAGGCAGCCACTGTGCCCATCATATGCAGCCACTTGTGCCCATCAAATGCAGCCACTTGTGCCCATATGCAGCCACTTGTGACCATCAAATGCAGCCACTTTTGCCCATCATATGCAGCCACTTGTGCCTGGTGTCAGCTGTAATGATAATAAGGTGGGATGATATCCAAACTGAGAGAGGAGAATTGGGAGTCATACTCAGTGGCGGCTGGTTCTCAAAAGTTTTTTGGGGGGCGCAAACAAACTGAAAAATACTGAATTCCCCCCCCCAAATAAATTACACCCTCACTGTGCCCATCAATTGCAGCCATTGTGCCCATCAAACGCAGCCACTGTGAGCATCATATGCAGCCACTGTGCCCATCAAACGCAGCCACTGTGCCCATCATATGCAGCCACTGTGCCCATCATATGCAGCCACTGTGACCATCATATGCAGCCACTTGTGGCCATCAAATACAGCCACTTTGCCCATCAAATGCAGCCACTGTGCCCCTCATATGAAGCCATTTGTGCCCATCATATGCAGCCACTTGTGCCCATCAAATGCAACCACTTGTGCCCATCAAATGCAGCCACTGTGCCCATCAAATGCAGCCACTTGTGCCCATCATATGCAGCCACTTGTGCCCATCATATGCAGCCACTGTGCCCATCATATGCAGCCACTTGTGCCTGTCAAATGCAACCACTTGTGCCCATCAAATGCAGCCACTCGTGCCCATATGCAGCAACTTGTGCCCATCAAATGCAGCCACTTTTGCCCATCATATGCAGCCACTTGTGCCCATCAAATGTAGCCACTTGTGCCCATCATATGCAGCCACTTGTGCCTGTCAAATGCAACCACTTGTGCCCTTCATAGGCAGCCACTGTGCCCATCATATGCAGCCAGCCACTTGTGCCCATCAAATGCAGCCACTTGTGCCATCCATATGCAGCCACTTGTGACCATCAAATGCAGCCACTTGTGCCCATCATATGCAGCCACTTGTGCCCATCAAATGCAGCCACTTGTGCCCATCAAATGCAACCACTTGTGCCCATCATATGCAGCCACTGTGCCCATCATATGCAGCCACTTGTGCCCATCAAATGCAGCCACTTGTGCCCATCATATGCAGTCACTGTGCCCATCATATGCAGCCACTTGTGCCCATCAAATGCAGCCACTTGTGCCCATCATATGCAGCCACTGTGCCCATCATATGCAGCCACTTGTGCCCATCATATGCAGCCATTGTGCCCATCATATGCAGCCACGTGTGCCCATCATATGCAGCCATTTGTGTCCATCATATGCAGCCACCTGTGCCCATCATATGCAGCCATGTGTACCCATAATATGCAGCCATTTGTGCCCATCATATGCAGCAACTTGTGCCCATCAAATGCAGCCACTTGTGCCCATCATATGCAGTCACTTGTGCCCATCAATTGCCACCACTGTGCCCATCAATTGCTCAGACTGTGCCCCATCAAACGCAGCCACTGTGCCATATCAAATGCTGCTAGTGTGCCCCTCACCGTCTGCACTTACCTGTCTCGTGGGACAGCTCCTTGATGTCTTCTCCCGTCCTCTGCTATGATTGGATGCCTGGCGTCCAATCACAGCGCCTGTTGTTTCAGCCAATCAGGTGACAGATAACATATCTGAGCACCTGATTGGCAGAGAGGTGGTTTAGTGTTAGGAAAGCGAATATTCATTCGCCTTTCTAACACAGCTGAGTGACCTGCGAGCTCCCAGCAAGGCGCTCGCAGGTCACCTTTTTTGGCACCTATTAGAGCCTATGGCTCTAATCAGGTGCTTCAAAGCCACCCCTCGCCACTGTAATTCAGCCGATCTGCGCCCGAAAAGGGGCCGGGCGCCTGAATAGGGGGTGGCAGTGGCGGCCATAGATAGATTCATGCAATGCTAGAGGTGGGAGAGGGGGTGGCAGGAGAGCGGGGGTGGCGCCCAGGCGCCCTTATGGACGCACCGCCACTGGTCATACTGATCACAGGGCCACCCTCATTTTCTCTATTAACTCCTCTATTGGAATGTCGTAAAAATGCCCTGTAGGGTATTTGACTCCACAATACACAATTGTAAATCTGTTTTTTAAATTACATAGTGCTAAGTTACATACAGTGTCTCACAAAAGTGAGTACACTCCTCACATTTTTGTAAATATTTTATTATATCTTTTCATGTGACAACACTGAAGAAATTACACGTTGCTACAATGTAAAGTAGGGAGTGTACAGCTTGTATAACAGTGTAAATATTCTGTCCCCTCAAAATAACTCAACACACAGCCATTAATGTCTAAAACGCTGGCAACAAAAGTGAGTATACCCCTAAGTGAAAATGTCCAAATTGGGCCCAATTTGCCATTTTCCCTCCCCAGTGTCATGTGACTCCTTAGTGTTACAAGGTTTTAGGTGTGAATAGGGAGCAGGTGTGTTAAATTTGGGCGTCATCGCTCTCACACTCCCATACTGGTCACTGGAACTTCAACATGGCACCTCATGGTAAAGAACTCTCTGAAGATCTGGAAAAAAAAGAATTGTTGCTCTACACAAAGATGGCCTAGGCTATAAGAAGATTGCTAAGACCCTGAAACTGAGCTGCAGCAAGGCAGGGGCGGACGGGGCACGTGCCCTGGGCGCTACCATTTTCTAAAGGCGGGGGGGCGCGCCGCAGCCTGCAGTTTAAATTGTGTAATGGGCCGGCCGCCGCCCGCCAGTACATTTAATTGCTGTGCCAGTGTGTGCCGCCGGCGCCGAGTGCGCTCCGCTTCTGCTGTATCCTCCCTTGTCCCTTCTTTCTGCTTGAGTTCCCCCCCCCCCCCCCCGCGGAGGAGTCACTTAGTACATGCCAGCGCGGCAGCGCCAGCGGCGTGACGTCACTCACCAGGTGGGAGGACTCAGAGGAGAGGAGCGCAGGGAGCTCTGTAGCCTTGGCGCGCTGTGAGCCTGTGACCCGGAGCAAGGAGCTGCTGCCACCTGCCTGCCTGGCTAGTTAGAACGAAACTGCTAGAAGAATAGAGATAAGAAGAAGAGGAGAGATAAGAGGAGAGATAAGAAGAAGAGAGAAGAGAAGAAGAGAGAAGAGAAGAAGAGAGAAGAGAGAAGACAAGAAGAGAAGACTTGAATTTACAGCCAATGTGTCCATAGGTACTTTTTTTATTTTTTTTTACGAGACAGACAAGACAGACAGACAAGAGACATGACACACACTTGCTTAGGCCCCTTTCACACTGGGGCGGGAGCCGCAGTGACGGTAAAGCAGCGCTATATTTAGCGCTGCTTTACCGTTGTTTTGCCCGCGGGTTTCGGCCGCTCGCGGTGCGGTTTTACCCCCTGCGAGCGGCCGAAAAAGGGTTAATATCCCCCGCAGAGCTCCGCCGTGGCGGCGCTTTGCGGCGGTATTGCCGCGGTTTTACCGCGGTGTCCCATTTAAATGAATGGGAAGGAGCGGTATAGGAGCGGTGAACACACCGCTCCTATACCGCTCCAAAGATGCTGCTAGCAGGACTTTTTTTGCCGTCCTGCTAGCGCACCGCTCCAGTGTGAAAGCCGCCGGCTTTCACACTGGAGTGAATGGGGCCGTTTTTTTCAGGCGGTGTACAGGCGCTATTTTTAGCGCTGTACCGCCTGAAAACCGCCCCAGTGTGAAAGGGGCCTTAATATGCCTCTCCACTTTTTTAATTTATGTAAATTGTAAAATGTTAATTTCTGAAAATATATGTGCAAAGTGTTCAGTGGTTGTGGCGGAATGTACAGTACAGGACTAAGAAATCTTAACTGGTTGCTGACCGCTGGCTGTCAATTGACGGCCAGGCGGTGCAGCTCTCGTGGCGGGAGGGCGTCATATGACGTCCTCCCCTTCCTGGCCCACCAGGGGGCGCGCGCGTGCCCGCCGTGTTACTGGGGACTCAATGCGCATGCCCGGCGGCTGCAATGTCCGCTGGGCACTCGCGATTGCCCGGTAACACAGCAGGACCGTGGATCTGTGTATGTAAACACACAGATCCACGTCCTGTCAGAGAAGAGGAGACCGATGGTGTGTTCCCAGTACAGAGGAACACCGATTGGTCTCCTCCCCTTGTGAGTCCCCTCCCCCTACAGTTAGAATCACTCCCAGGGAACATATTAACCCCTTCAGTGACCCCTAGTGTTAACCCCTTCCCTGCCAGTCACATTTATACAGTAATCAATGCTTTTTCATAGCACGGATCGCTATATAAATGTGAATGGTCCCAAAAATGTGTCAAAAGTGTCCGATATGTCCGCCGCAATATCGCAGTCAGGATAAAAATTGCAGATCACCGCCATTGCTAGTAAAAAACAAAATTTGAAACGACATTGATTCTTTATTAAAAACGGGGGGGGGGGGGGGGGGGGGGGCGGCACTTTGTCATCTTCGCCCTGGGCACCAAATGGCCTTGTCCCAGCAATGGCTATATAAGAACTGTCAGACACCGGACCTGACACAACAGCAGGAGCCAGCATCGAAGGAGGACCGGGTTGGCAGAGAAAGAAGTCATCTGCAGAGGGAGAAGAAGTGGATGGAGAAGAACCGTAAAAAGAAGCAGAGGGAGAAGAACTAGGAGAAGAACGAGAGGGAGGAGACAAGAGGAAGAAGACACAGAGCTGCAACGGGGGACTGTCTTCATTTTTAATTAAGGACTTTTTAAAAATTGTCTCTTGTTATTTGTAACACTACACTTGATGAATGGGTAAAGGTACAATTTACCCCATTGTTAAAGGGGGCTTCCAGAGTACGATAAGTCCCCCACCAGCAGACACCCACAACCACCGCCCAGGATTGTCAGGAAGAGGCCCTTGTCCCCATCAACCTGGTGCTGTGGGGTGGGGGGCACAGAGCTCCCCTGTGCCAAAGTACCCACCCCCCATGTTGAGGGCATGTGGCCTGACGTGGTCTGGGGGGGCTCGCTTGCCCCCCCTTTTCTGACCTGTCGTGCTGCATGCTCAGATAAGGGTCTAGTATATATTTTGTGGGGGGACCCCATGCTGTTTTTGTACCTCTGAATAAGTTTGCTCATCTCTATTTCAGCCATATCAACTCAGCCATGTTTAAATCAGGAAAGTCACCCTGCTTTTATCCCTCTAATCCTGTCACCGTGGATGATATACAAATATAGCTTGATTCTCCCACTGTCCCTATTGTCTGTTCCTGTCACTGTATCTGTACAGTGGTTGCTTCTGAATGGATGCAGCCACTGTTTGGCTGAAAATTCTTCTGTTTTTCAATCAAATGGATGTTAGATGAGAAGGCCATCAACATAGCGAATTTCGGCTAGTTCATCAGGAACTGGCCCAAAATTTGCATAGTGTACTGTATAGCCAGCTTTAGGCGCCCCCCTCTTATAATGTGTACTAAGCCACACAATACAGTCATACAATATAGCCACACCCAGTTTTTGATACAGCACATACCACTTGTGACAGTGCTAGGCCCTGCCACTATGTAAATGGAGGTAGAAAGCACACATGGTTCTGGTGAATGCAGAGTGAGGCACCCAGGAATGCTCATGCGGAATGGAGAAAGGAGCTTTTTCAGCTTTCTCTGGGTTTTGTTATTTCCCAGATTGGGTTCCAGAGTTCAAAGACTTCAAAGAGCTCTGGTAAGGAAGAAGCCTCCAGCCTGGTGTCCAAGTCTTGGCAGAAACCGGTATGATGTGTGTACAGGTGTGAACATGCACAGAGCCTTTAAAATCACAGGCTTGGCCAGAGCTTGGGGGTCTAGGCAGGAGATCCACCCAAATCCAGGGGGTGTCAGGCTAGGAGACAGGAGGGCTTCATATGGGTGATTGGAGATTCCCCTATCAAGCAGCAATGGCGTGGGCCCATGTAGCATGGAACTGCACCTAAAGATAGTTGAGAAAATTGCAACTTGTTGTACATGAGCACAGTTGTGCTGTTAATCGGTCTGGCGGACCAAGGCAAAGACTTGAAGCGATTGTAAAGGTTTAATTAAAAAAATTAATAAACATGTCTATACTTACCTTTTCCATTGCGCAGAGCATCCGCAAACCTCCTCTCCTCGGGTAGTCCGCCGCGGCCCCTCCGTTCTGTCCAGTGCCCCCACGGGAAGCCACTCCCCATGGGGGCACTCGTGCATTCTCGCTCCCGAGTCCCACTGCTAAATCTATTGACACAGACAGCAGAACTCAGCCCCGCCCCTTGCTCCCTTGTCACTGGCTTTGATTAACAGCACTGGGAGCCAATGGCTTCCGGTGCCCCAGCAAAGCCAGCATGACCCAGAAGTGAGGGGAGAGAAGAGCTGCAGATGTGCACGGTGCTGGATCGAATGAGGGCTAAGGTAAGTAAAGGGGGGGGGGGGTGATGGGGGATGCTGATTCCTTACCTCCCTTGCCTCCCTGATTATTTACCTTAATACAAGGAATGCATTGATGTAAAAAATGTTTAGGCTTTACAACCACTTCTAGTCACCGTCCTGTGAACAGAAGGATCCAGGGGGCTTGGTATCATTTTGTCCTTTTCCTGTTTTTACATTGAAGGCTTTAAGAAATGAAAACACCTAAGTAGGAATCCTGATGTAAAGAACTTCCAAATAAAAGTGGGCCAACAAGCCCTGAGTTATATTCCCTAAATCACGCACTTCTTTGTCACCCAATAAACTGTACTCCCAGGTTGACCTCTCTGCTATTTGCTGGGTTCCACCGTTACTACTATTATACAGTATCTCCACTAGAGCACTGCAAAATACAGTATACAAATTGTTATTGGAAGTATGTATTTCTATTAACCCCTTAAAGCATGGAGAGCATACCTAGAGCCCCATTATTAGATGAATGTAGTAATAGCATTAGGAGATCCCATTTGTCTCTATGAAGGCTGGATGTTGACTGATTGACAATAAAGAGTGGAGGATGCAGTGACTGTGGATGACATTGTGTATATTATGAATGTGATAGACTCATAATGAGTGCATTGTTGTCTTGATATCCAGGCAGAATCACAGCATCAGAAAGTTCATACTAACATGTCATTGCTCATGTCTGATTTCAGTCCAGCTCTCTGATAAGGATGACCCTGTGCCACTGAGTGTGTTTTACATCAAAGAGCACTGAAGGCTTCTGACAGTCTGGATGTCAGTGTTGTAAATAAACCATTAATCACGCTGCCTGTTTATAGAATGAGGCTTTCCCAGAGGGTATGACCCTTCTGAAAGTCACTAATATGAAACACATCCTCTCTAATCTGATGGGGTGTGCACTGCAACTGCAGGACTGCTTTATGCAAGGAGGTGCAGAATAATTGAACCCGAATAAAGCAGTGTTCTCGCTAAACATTTGTTTTAATAATATCATGTGGCCATCATCTGCAATCTCCAGAAAATGGGTACCTGCACTACTACCACACCTTCTGCTGGTGTATTCCATAGGGAGATACGTTCAGCCAAAATGTGTTTTAGTTTAGGAGAGAGTGAGGAAGGGTTAGAACCTCTATTTGTTATGTATGACTATCTGGGGACCTATTAGACAGATTCCCTTCTGCTACTTGTTGTGACAATGGTTTCAAAAGTGAGAATATCAACAACAGGGACATGGGCAAGAATAAAAAGCTGACAAGATTCCAGCGTTCACTCTGTCTGTGTTACAGTTAGAGATTTTCCAGCACTTCCTGTCTGGTAAAACCATGGTCACTGGGACAGGAAGTGGGAGCAAAGATTCCTAACGAATCCCCAGAAAGCAGAAAAACCCAACAAGGGTTCTAATCCTTCCCTTCTTTATTCAAAACTAAAGAAAGTTTTTGGTTGGACATGCACGAGAATAGTAAAAAAAACAATGATGTGTGGTAACACTAACCAGCAGTGGAGAAACTGTAGCAACCCACTTGGTCTTTTGCCTTCAGGGATTCTGGGTTTAGATCCTCCATAAAATGTATTTCACCTTGTATTCTGAATAGGCTGCTGTTTTAGAGTTGCCAGGAAATGTACTAACTTAACATTAGCGCTATGTAGGACTGCTTAAAGTAGAACTATAGGTAAAACCTTTTTTTTTCCCCATTTTGGATAGGGCAAGGAAGTGTTATAACCCCTGCTAGGTTTTTTTTTACCATCTGTGTCCCATTGGGGAGATTTCCCTTTACTTCCTGTCCCATAGCCAAAACAGGAAGTGAGAGGAAATCACTGCAAATTAAGGGAATTTCTTGGGGACCCCCAGGTCACCAGAACTAGTATCCCCATTGGAAGATTTCTCCTCTATTACTTTTTTAGGGACAACACAAAATGTGGGATTTTCTTTTACTTTCACTTTCAATGATAATGGTAAACAGGACAAATAGAGAGGGTGAATTTCCTTATCAGAGCCACAGGCAGCAATACAAACTGACAAGCATTATAATCCCTCTCCAGTCCAAAACTAAGAAAAAACATAGTTACATAGTAGGTGAGGTCGAAAAAAGACACAAGTCTATCAAGTCCAACCTATGTGGACTTGATGGAATACCTGGAAAATACCTTTCTTCCCTCTTTTAAAAGTGATCACATTTCCTGTGTTCTCAGCTGAATAAGAGCTGGGAGGAGGAGAAACAGCAGTACACTGAGCTTCCCAGTGAAAGGCTGTGCAGGGGAGGCATATCAGGACAAGTCTGATCATTAGTGGAGTGCAGGCTGAGTTCTCAGCATAGCTAGAGACCTGACCACGTTGTGTTCTCCTGCTTTGTGTGGTCAGTTTTTAATAGTAAAGCAGAGGGGCTGGCAGGAACACCAGGAATTTCACACAAGAGAACAGGATATTTTTTCATACAAGTACATGGTACAGCAGGCACATATCAGTAATAGGAAATGTTGGGGTAACAAACACTTTAAAGTGTTACTAAACCCAGGACCCTGCATTCACTATATCTGGTCTCCTACAGTATTCAGAAAATGGAAAATGGAAATGCAATTATTTTAGTAAATATAAACTGCTAAATACCTTTTCTCATCATCAGTATTTAGCAGCCTTGTGACTTCTATCAGTTCCTAGTAAACCTTGTAGGAGAAGTTTTCATTCTACTCCGATCCTCTGTCTGGACATGTGTGGACAGTGCTGATTGGCCCTGTGCTGATCACATGCACCCTCCCAAGAAAAAAAACTCTCTAGCAGCACACACCAAATTGAGCATGTGCAGTCCCCTGGCAGACACATCAGACATTTTTTACACATTTTTGGGACCATACAAATGCACTGATTCCTGTGTAAATGACACTGGCAGTGAAGGGGTTAACCATCAGGTGGCACCGTAGGGGTTAAGTGTGTCCTAGGGGTGTGTTGCTAACTGTGGGGGGCGTGGCTATGTTTTACACATCACTGATCTCTGCTCCAATCACAGGGAGCAGAGATCAGTGTCACTGTTGCTAGGCAGAACGGGGAGATGCTTGTTTACTTTAGAATCTCCCCGTTCTTCCTCCTGTGAGACGATCGCGGGTATCCCCGCGGCGATCGAGTCCGCGGGACCCGCGATCGGAATCACAGAGGTCCTGACCGGCACGCGTGTTTTAGAACAGATGCATAATTAGTGACCTTGTTGATCAAAATACATGAAATTATAATCAATGTATGCCAGGGTGGTCAAAAGAAAGTAAAAACTCTTCCACAAGATTTCTGTTAAAGTATAACTAAAGACAGGAGGAGAGGGATTAGAATAGCTATCTTGTTTTATTACTGTCTATGCCCACGTTAGGGAGATTCACCTTCTCTATTTATCCTGTTTACCATTACCACAGAAAGTGAAAGTAAAAGAAAAACCCAAAGTTTGGGTTGTCCCCAGAACAGTAATAGAGGGCAAATCTTCCAATAGGGGTGCTAGTCCTGATTATCCTGGTGACAAAAAGGGATTTGGCTATGGGACAGGTATTAAAGTGAAATCTCCCCAATGTGACACAGTTGGCAAAAATAAAAGTAACATATGTTAAAACCCTATCTTACTCTATTCAAAATGAAAAAAAAGTTTTGCCTTTTATTCTATTTTAATTATTGCACTTGCATGCCAATGGCTTTTATGTGTCATTGCTTCCATAACATTCTAAAAACAAGGTTAACTCTTTACTTAAAGAGAGAAGATGGAGCCATGCATGTTCATTTTTTATGCACCTGTGGCCAACTGTGCATCCAGAATTTCTCATTTGTAGCAAAGACAGAGACAACTATACAAACTTCACACAGATGTTCTAAACTTGTTTGCCTTAGCTGGTGCAAGTTATGCCGCGTACACACGAAGGGACTTTTCCCGGCGGACCAAAGTCCAGCGGATAATCCCGCGGGATAGTCCCTTCGTGTGTACGCGGCATTACTCAAGCCATTACTATATTGAGTAGTCCTCAAAAAGCAATGAGCCAAGTTTACCACTTAGGTTATGTTATGAGTTCTAACCCTCAAAGCCCACACCATAGACGCTATGTTTTCCATGTGTTGCAAACAAAGAATGAAAGAATATAGAACTTTATAGTTCACTATGTTCTGAACATCTGTAAGACTGTAACCTATGAGAGAGTTCTTAACGTCATGCTGCAATCACAAAAATCTATTGAGTAGGAGTTACGAGCAGCTGGTTAAGTAAGTTTCTCGGTAATTCTAAAGATAACCCTCAAGAGAATCCATATGGATCCCACAAAAACAGATGTTGTTCGAAGTTACATATAGCCTACTTTGTACTTTTTCTAGAGACTATTATTAGATACATACCTAAAAGCGTGTAATGTTATTATTTCACAATCCCCTGTAGGTTATTTTTCTCATCCCAAAACATTACAGGCATACTCCACTTTTAAGTACACAATGGGGTTTATTTACTAAAGCATGAAAGCGCAAAATCAGGCTCACTTCTGCATAGAAACCAATGAGCTTCCAGGTTTTAGCTTAATTGAACAAGCTGGGGTTAGAAGCTCATTGGTTTCTATGCAGAAGTGAGCCTGATTTTGCACTTTCATGCTTTAGTAAATAAACCCCATTGTGTACTTAAAAGTGGGGTATGCCTGTATTCAGGTTTAACAGCTATGAATATACTTGGTCATGGTTAATGAAGCTCCTGGTGCCAACTGTAAGTTTATTAAAAGTCCTGAGCTTTGAGTATGTACTTCATGTTGTGCATCTGCTTACACCAGGGTTTCTCAACTAGGGTTCCATAGGGTTTTGTGTGTAGTTCTCAGGAGTTCCGTTGCCATTGCAGCAGCCTTCTATCCACCCAACAGTGACTTCAGTGTTTCCCTGGAAGCTTGAGCTAATGCACAACCACAGGGCATGACATCAGCCCGGCGCTAAGCACTGTTAAGTCTTGGCATATTTTGTGGGCACTCGTTAAAAATGCCCCCTAGCCCTGGCTTACTCTTGCACTATGCCTTTTTGCAATGAAAATTGCTCTAGGAATGGAGCATGGAGATGAGAAAAAGGTTCCCCTCCTCTATTTATGTGCATGGACATAAAGTAGGTCTTCTAAAGTGTCCCACACTAGGAGCTATATATGTGAAAGCTATAGCCATATGGTGATAGAAATATATTACTATACAAAACTTACGTTTTTTTATAAGTTATGGCGTTTTAACGCGTCTTTCAAATTGATTTCAATTACCAATGAATCATTGATACAGTGATTCGTTAATGCATATATTTATTTAGCAGATGGATGTAAAACATAATTTCTGTGTTCGAGATAAATGGTCCAGGCTCTGTTATCATTATTGGAATAATCTTTGTTTCCCAGGTTTTCAGGGTCACAGACATATCTCTTGTGCATGTCACGTTATCATGCAGGATTAATGTTGTGCATTTGCTTTATTGTTTTTGTGATAAAAAGCATTGTGCCGCTAGTAGGTTTGGAACTAATATAATCAAAATAGCTATAGTACGTTAGCAGAGAGTTCAAAGCAGTTAGTCAACTTCACTTGCTGTCTCCCAGGGGAGGGCATTTTTATTAAAAAAAATTGTGTTAGAAACAGTTTAATATGAATGATAACCTAAAGAGCAATTGGTGTACATGTAATTAAATACTTTTAACTGAATGCAATAAGTTTTTACAGTAATAGACAAGGGACTCATTAATCTTTTGATTTTCTGTTGTATGTGTAGCATTTATCCTATATATTTGGCTAATATACAGTGTATATCTCATTCTCTAGACCCTGGATTGCTGTGGTGTTCCTTTTGGACCACTAGATGGAGATCTGGCTCATCCTTGTTATCAGTTCATACCAACACATGAACAAATACCTACAGCATCCAAGTAAGAAGGTGCAAGATGAGATTTGTAATCACTGAAAAAGCACAGTAACTGCAGCTGAGGAAGAAATGAATGAGGGGCTCACATATGGTGTGATGTAATCACAAATAGAAAAAATAAATCAGATGGACACACATTTACCAATAAAGAACTGCATAATACTTTTTCAGGAGGTGATCCTCAGATCTGTTATCCACATTTAAATCATTTAGATGCAGGGACAGAAAATTTGAGTTTTTAATTTTTTTTTCCTTTTTTTGCTGCACTCTTACAGCGCAACTCTACCCAAAAAGTTGAATACACAGAATTGTTTTACCCACCAAATGATTTGTAATTCTGTTCATCCAGCCTGGCAATTTGCTCTGCATAGCTAGGAGCAGTAAGTGTAACCTGTTTCAGCTTTACAGTTTCCAGCATTACGTGCCTAGTCATTGGACAGTTAATCATAATCAAGACGTCCCTTTCTTTTACCTTGTCATGGGTATTGTGGGCTCCGTGGGTTATCAGCAAAGGGACAGAGCCTTTAGTTGGCCATAAACTAAGCAATTTTGTTTTGTTCAAACAACTTTGAATTGCAACAATTTGCCATCCATGGATTCCCAATGTCAAGTATCAAATTGACAAGGAAAATCATTGTTTGATTGCAGACAAATAACAGAATCCAGAAGATAAACTGGGCTCATAATCAGAATAACTGCAAGAATCACAGTTCAGAGATCAAAAGAGCTTTAAGGCCCCGTTCACACCTGAGGGATTTTCTGCTTGAAGCTGGTAGCTCCAAGGCCCCTTTCACATAATAAGCCCGCTCGAATCTGCCTGTCCTTTTTTCAGGCGGATCATCAATTATCTCCTATGGGCAGGTGGATGTCAGCGGAGATGTGTCCGCTGACACCTGTCTGCCATCCGATCCGCTCAAGACAGACGTATGGCGATACGTCTGCCATCTGTCTTGACGGATAGGATCAGATGAGATCTGATGGACATGCTGTCCATTTTCGTCCGATCTCCCCATAGAGATCAGTGGGGATCTGACAGGTGCCTCCCTGCTCAGAGAGCAGAGACGGACATCCACCGGCCCAGCAGCGATCTCCCGCTGAGCTGGCGGTCTCCGCTGAGCAGATCCGCCCCTGTGAAAGAGGCCTAAAATGCTCAACAAGCCAAATCCCATTCATTTCAATGGCCCCTGTTTACATATGAGTGTTCTGTCACCTGAAGCAAAAACGCCTGTCGCTCAAAAAAATACATGAGCTTCTTTTTTGGCAGATTACAAGCATTTTTGGAACCATAGATTTCAATAAAAATGCCTGATTTGACCGTTTTATGAGTGTTTTGTCGCACATTTTCTGCTCAAACAGCAGTTCACCACCCCTAATTTCTTTTACCTCTTCTCCCCTAGTGCTTTCTATTGGTTAAACATACTGTAAGTGCCTGGAGCTGTAAAAGGCTTGTAATACACTTCTAAATACGCTCAAAATCTCTCAAATAAAAATGCCAGTAAATCACTATGCTCAGGTTTGAATGCAGCGTAAAGGTTCACAGAGGCTAACTAGTTAGGATTTCCACCTGGCAGCACTAGGGTTGTTAGTCTGAATCCCAACCATGGCACTATGGAGTTTGCATATTCTGCCTGTGTGGGTTTCCTTCCATATTCCATAAAACATGGTGGTAGGTGAATTGGCCCTAGTAAGCATATGTACAAATGTAAGTTAGGGACCTTAGATTGTAAACTCCTTATGGGCAAGGACTGATGTGAATGTAATATATACCGTACGTGTAAAGTGTCAGTACAATATAAATACCTGTAATAAATGAATAATATTTATTCAGTGACTGTTCCAGTGCACTGAGAATGTATGCATGATGACATGACAGGTTCACTTTAACATCATTTGTGTTGCATGCTTAAAGTTAGCCAGTAGGTGGGCACATAGGAAAAATCTATTGACCAACATATTGAATGCAACAGATACAGTGGAGTTGGCGCTAGCCACATCAGGACCGGACTGGTAGATGTCTGTGGAATGTGGTCATCAGTTGTTCCCCTTTTCTGTTATTGTCTGCACTGATTGAACAATATTAAATGCAAGAACAACATTTTAAATATTTTGCAGCCTAGCAGAAAAATACCTGTTTATCTTGATAGAAATCCAATGTCCTGTTTACTGAACTCAGATCTCAAACAGATCTCAAATGTTATTCCCTTTTCAAGCTATTTTCTCTAAATGACACATTTCTTCTTTCCTGTGTAACAGAGATGAGAAGGATTCTAAAGTCCAATTTAGAAGACCAGTCAAAGTTGACTGCACTGCTCCTCCATAGATACAGTACAGTATGTGAACTCTGTCAGGAAGTCTGTAACTGGCGGGAACACAAGGTGAGAATAAAGGAATAATATCCTGAAAAAAGAAAACTAAAGCCTACCGACTATTAGTTTTTTTCATTCAACCCAGTGGGCTGAACAAAAAAAACAAAAACTGAAGAGCTTAAGAGGAGATCCTGTACTAACAATGAAAAACAAATCCAATGTTAGCACAGCGATCTCCCTACTGAGTTGTTGTGTTCTGACAGGGGGACACCCCCCGCACCGGCCAGGGTTCTCAGCCAGAGTACACAGTTTCTAAGGCAATCATCACAGCTAAGGACTGATAAGCTGCAATATATTAGATTTTGGTTGTAGGTTTAGATACAATTAATACAGTGAGCATTATATACAGTATCTCACAAAAGTGAGTACACCCCTCACATTTTTTGAAATATTTTATTACACCTTTTCATGTGACAACACTGAAGAAATTACACTTTGCTACAATGTAAAGTAGTGAGTGTACAGCTTGTATAACAGTGTAAATTTGCTGTCCCCTCAAAATAACTCAACACACAGCTATTATTGTCTAAACCGCTGGCAACAAAAGTGAGTACACCCCTAAGTGAAAATGTCCAAATCGGGCCTAAAGTGTCAATATTTTGTGTGGCCGGCATTATTTTGCAGCACTGCCTTGACCCTCTTGGGCATGGAGTTCACCAGAGCATCACAAGTTGCCACTGGAGCCCTTTTCCAGTCCTCTTCCACTCCATGATGACATCATGGAGCTTGTGAATGTTATAGACCTTGCGCTCCTCCACCTTCCGTTTGAGGATGCCCAACAGATGCTCAATAGGGTTTAGGTCTGGAGACATGCTTGGCCAGTCCGTCACCTTTACCCTCAGCTTCTTTAGCAAGGCAGTGGTCAACTTGGAGGTGTGTTTGGGGTCGTTATGTTAGAATACTGCCCTGTGGCCCAGTCTACGAAGGGAGGGGTGCATGTTCTGCTTCAGTATGTCACAGTACATGTTGGCATTCATGGTTCCCTCAATGAACTGTAGCTCCCCAGTGCTGGCAGCCCTCATGCAGTCCCAGACCATGACACTCCCACCACCATGCTTGACTGTAGGCAAGACGCACTTGTCTTTGTACTCCTCAGCTGGTTGCCACCACACACGCTTGACAGCATCTGAACCAAATAAGTTTATCTTGGTCTCATTAGACCACAGGACATGGTTCCAGTAATCCATGTCCTTAGTCTACTTGTCTTCAGTAAACGGTTTGCAAGCTTTCTTGTGCATCATCTTTAGAAGAGGCTTCCTTCTGGGATGAAAGCCATGCAGACCAATTTGATGCAGTGTGCAGCGTATGGTCTGAGCACTGACAGACTGACCCCCCACCTCTTCAACCTCTGCAGCAAATCTGGCAGCACTCATACGTCTATTTTCCAAAGACAACCTCTGGATATGACGCTGAGCATGTGCACTCAACTACTTTGTTTGACGATGGCAAGGCCTGTTCTGAGTGGAACCTGTCCTGTTAAACTGCTGTATGGTCTTGGCCACCCTGCTTCAGCTCAGTTTCAGGGACTTGGCAATCTTCTTATAGCCTAGGCCATCTTTATGTAGAGCAACAATTTATTTTTTCAGAGAGTTCTTTGCCATGAGGTGCCATGTTGAACTTCCAGTGACCATGAGAGAGTGAGAGCGATAACACCAAATTTAACACACCTGCTCCCCATTCGCAGAGACCTTGTAACACTAACAAGTCCCATGACACCAGGGAGGGAAAATGGCTAATTGGGTCCAATTTGGACATTTTCACTTAGGGTTGTACTTTTGTTGCCACTGGTTTAGACATTAATGGCTGTGTGTTGAGTTATTTTGAGGGGACAGCAAATTTACACTTTTATACAAGCTGTACACTACTACTACTTTCTTCAGCTTTGTCACATGAAAAGATATAATAAAATATTTACAAAAATGTAAAGGGGTGTACTCACTTTTGTGAGATACTGTATATAGTGAGCTTTATATATATTTATATTTTTAGAGCGTTTATAATCTGATCTTTTCATACTTTTTTTAAATCGTAATTGTGCAAAAATGTTTAAAAAACTGCTTTTGTGACATCATTTTATACAGATTAATTTGACATAAAGACAGAAAGGCAATGTATAGATTTTTGGAATTTTTGAGGTATGCCTGTTCAAAATAAAGCCACATCATTACCACAAGTCCTGTTATGGTGTCACTACAAATCCTGTTTTGGTTGCAAAACATTTTAGGAGGGTTTTTCTTAATTTTTTTGCTGATGTCATTACATACACCTTCAGTTATCAGAAGTAGACTATTTAATCAATAAGGTCACACTTGCTCTGGTGAATCTGTATTTCTGTGGGCTATAACAGAACCATATCCAGGACATAGTGGAGGGAGTAGAGTGATAAGGATTTTCAGGTCACGGAGAGGACTGATGTTCACTACACTTTGGATATGATTTGAATATTGTGCAGATTGGTGTTCATTAAACTTTGCACTTGATTTGATTATGATCACTATAAGTGAAGTTTTTAGAGACCGTTTTTATAGTATAAATCGATTCTTTGCACTTTAATTACACTTGTATTACTTGTACTTTATATAAGTGTGGAACACATACATAGAGGATTATTAAAGCCCCATCTCTAAGCAAAACATGAATCTCCTTCTACCCTCTCAAACTTATCCTGCATATTTTTTTTCTTGTCAAGTTATATATTACCATTTTAAAAGCTCGTTAGACTGGAATGTTTTCCAAAAGTTGCTTGTATACATTGTACCATCATCCCAACTAAATATAGAAGATAAAGAAATATTGGAGATACAGGACTATCAAGGGTACACAATCACAACCATGTGCATATATGATAAAAAGTAGTTATTTTATTGACATAGAAAATAAAAGAATATATTTTTATGGCTTTGTGTACAACAGTACAGATATCATAGTTCAAGGGTTATGCATACATTCCCAATTAGAACACAACATATGATTATACTGAGAGTACATAAGTCATGATACTTGTCCATTAGTTCTCAACATGTTTCGCCGGGTAGGCTTCTTCAGGAGACAAGCATAAGGTACAAGTGAAATGGTAAAGGTTTTTGAGGATATTTTCTTGTTCTAAGGTATGCATATGAGACAAAGCATAGTTTAGTATATAGAAAAAACAAAATTATTTATTTACAATTCAGCTATATGAACATATAATAATAATTACGTCATAGTGGAGTCCCCAAGTATATGTGCAAGCTCTTACCTCCAATATCAGAGAGTCTGCACATTCCCAGAGTGACAAAGGAAAGCTAGGACAGATTCGCAACAAAGTGTCCTCCAAGTGGGTCCATACAGGGCTATACCAGATGACCAGAGCCAAGAAATATGGCTGGGGACCCGTAGGGGGAGAATGAGATTCCTATAGTTGCTGAATTTAAATTGGCACAGGGCCTGTAGAGTACAAAAAGTACTTATTTAGTATTTATATACAGTTTATTGCATTTTAGCCAAAGTACAAGAGGGTGGCTTGATTGGGCCCGATATTTTATCAAACCAAACCTACCTCTCTGGCAACTCATGAAGAAAAATCAAGAGGAGGCTCGGGTCTACCTTCAAATGAAGGGAAGGAACCAGATCTGTCTTAGTGTTGAATAGTGTCATAAAATGACAAAATAGTTCTGTGGGTACATAGAGGGAAAGAGCTCCAATAAGGTTACAAAAATCTAAGTTCATATCGCTATACCCCCCGTGATTTTAATCCCCCCTACCTTGTAGTGGAGTGTGTAAAACACCAGGGTATGTTGTTCCGGTGATTTGTCTGCCAGTGCAGATAACCCCATATGGGGACAAAATTATACCGGCCAATTCCTATGAGTTAGATATAAGGATATATTAAAATAAATTTGTTAGCAATTTGCTTAGACAGCAATTTCTCTGTATGCCAAAGAGTATAGTCTGTATATTTACCTATTGTTCCGGTTCACAGTGTTTCCCGAGCCTCCCAACTTCACCACAGTCCGACAGCCTGTCAGACTGGGTTTAAGTAGTCTCCCCCCGTGGCGCCAAATGCGCGGCGTGTGACGTCACGCCGCACTGACGTCACGCGGACGTTTGGCGGGAATTGATGCAGCGTCTGACGCCCAGGAACCGGAAATCCTCCAATACATGGAACCCTTCCGGTTCATAGTTCAGCCGAGGCCTCCCCCGGACATCCTCTGCTGACAGTGGAGAAGAACCTATGTCAGAGAGGAGTCAGTAAGGGATCAGATGTATGTTGCCGCGACTGTTGGGCATGGCCAGTACCACAGAGCAAACCCCGATCTGGGTGCATGGGGGGGAAAGATAAACCACCACCAAAATATGGTGGCGGGTACAACCCCACCATGCATCCAGAGAAGTCCATACGGGTCCCCAAAGCCCAAAGCTCAAAGCCATATGGGTCCCCCTGCATGTCGATGTTATATAAACCCCCTGTGGACCAAAATTGCTGCCAATCTGTCCAGGCAATTAAAGAAAAAGAAGAATAAATATGAAATTAAAAATGAAAAATAAAAGATAAGAAGAAAGGGGGAGAGAAAGAGAAAGATCATAAGGTGAAGTAAAAGGAAGAAAATAAATAAAAAATAAAAAAATAAAAAAAAAAAAAAAAAAAAAAAGTATTATTAATAAACATGACGTCTCATATGCATATGTTCAGTACAAAAATTATACTTTTAATTATGATATCAACATACATTAGAGCAACAGTGTACCCCAGAATTGGGCCACTGTGATTCAATTTTTAAGTATGAATGTGTATGATTATTTGAACAATACAAAAAAGATTATATAAACACAGTTATATGTAATTCTACCCCTACGCAGAGGGGAGAATTTAAAGGGCGAGCACACCCTGGGTCCAAACGGGCGAGTCCAGTAGAGCCCCTCATGAAGATGGAAAACAGAGGGACCCCTACACTCTATCAGATCCCGTCTCCAAATCTAGGCACAACAAAGGGGGAAAGAGAGAAAAGGGGGGCATACGATTTTTAAACAGTAAAAGAAGAACCAGACAGAGTTGGATCTCTATTTGAGAGAGTCCCCCATATATACGAAAAAATTGGGGGAAAAAGAAAAAGGTTTCATCCAATATATAATTAAAGGAAGGGTTTAAAACTGATCCCCTCATTGAGACCCGGATGTCGGGTCGCTTTTAATAAGTAGATCCATCTGGTTTCGATTTGCAATAGTTTCTTATCTAAATCGCCCCCCCCCGTTCTTGTTTGGGTAAGTGTTCAAGACTAAAGAAACCAACATAGTCAAGATTAAATTTGTGATATAAGCCTACATGACGACTGATAGGTGTCTCCATTTTATGCTTGGAGATAAGGGATACATGGTCTCTTATGCGGCAAAAAAGTGGGCGTTTGGTTTTCCCTACATAAAATGCTCCACATAAGCATTTCATCAAATATACTGATCCCACGGATTGACAGTTTGTTCGATATTTTGGAGTCCAAGTTTTTCCATCTGGTAAGTCTATACTTTTACCCTCTAAAATGAAACGACAAAAGTTGCATTTACCGCAACTATATGTTCCTGGGGTCTGTTTGGTGTTTTTCTGCTCATTTGTGTGATGACTGCTCACAAGCGTATCACGCAAGGAGCGTGATCTTCTATATGTGATTTCGGGATATGGTTTGATATACTTTGAGATTTTTTGATCAGTGGATAGAAGGTACCAGAACTTTTTGTATATGTTGCGTACCTTATTATGTTGTCTGTTGTATTTGGTAATAATGCGTGTACTTTCCTGCGTCTTCACTCGTCTAGGTTTATAGAGCAGAAGCTGTCTGTTTATGCCCACCACCTGATTGTAAGCCCTCCGCAGGCATGTTTTGCTGTATCCTCTCAGGAGGAGGCGATCACGTAGAAGGTTTGCCTCCTGCTGAAAGTCAGCGAAATGTGTACAGTTCCGCTTGATTCGTAGGAACTGGCTATAGGGAATGCTTCTAATCAATTTCTCAGGATGTGAGCTGCTAGCATGCAACATACTGTTGCCTGCTGAGGCTTTTCTGTAAAGGGTGGAACATAATGTTCCCTTCTCATCAACATAAAGTTCCATGTCTAAAAAAGTAATCATTTTCTGATCATAGTTAAAAGTAAATTTTAAGTTGTATTCATTAATCTGTAGTTCATCAAGAAAAACCGTGAGGTCCTCCTTAGATCCTGACCATATCATGAGGACGTCATCAATGTAACGGATCCATGATATTATTTTACTAATAGATTCAGTCCCACTCTCATCCGAAAACAGGTCTCGCTCCCACCCCCCCAGGTACAGGTTCGCATATGAGGGCGCACATTTTGCCCCCATAGCGACACCCTGCACCTGGAGGTAGTGGGAGCGCTTGAACACAAATATATTGTGCATCAGAATGAAGCTGAGAAGCTCCAATACAAACTCATTGTACTTCCATGAATCAATATCTCTTTCCATCAAGAACTCACCTATCACCTCGACACCTTTTTTGTGTGGTATCGAGTTATAAAGAGCCTCTATGTCAATAGCCACCAGTCACGCATTTGTGGGTATCTGTAGGCCATCTGTGCTTTTTAGAAGTTCTATGGTATCCTTTACATATGAGAATAAACATTTAACGTGTGGATACAAGTACTCATCAACCAATTGACTGGCTTTTTCTGTTAAGGATCCACAACCTGAAATTATGGGACGGCCTGGTGGGGACGTTAAGCTCTTGTGTACCTTTGGCAAGGCATAAAAGGTTGGAGTGGTAAAAGTAGTCATGTCTAAAAACTCAAAAGTTTTAGCATCTATGGTGCCATTCACACGGGCCTTCATTATTATTCCTCTATATTAGTTCATATAGTAGTTTACATGTGAGGCTGGGACCGTTCTATACCATACCTTGTTTGATATAATGTCTAAACACATCTTTTCGTACTTCTCTATATCCAATATGACCAAATTCCCACCCTTGTCGGATGGTTTGATTACAATATTGCTATTTGATTTCAAATTATGTAACGCTTCTTTTAGGTCTTTTCGAAGATTGGTTCGGGGTCCACTCTTCCAGTTGGTGGATTCTATTTCCTTTGTGACCTGTATCACAAAGGCCCAAATGTTGGAATTGCCTTGCAGGATAGGAAAAGATTTCGATTATGGCTTATAGGTTTTAGGGTTACCAAAAGTTGGCGCACCGGATCCGGAGGGACCCGTGGGGCGCAAGCAGGGAGGAGGAAAGGTGACCCCCAGTTGGATAAGAGAGGGGGGAGAGTTGGTGAAGGTCCAACCCTCTTCCTCCGGATTGCTTTCGTCCCACAGGTCCATCAGGTCCTGTAGGGCCCGAAGGTCTTCAAAAGTAATGCCCTCCATATTGGCGTTGTTCTGTTCGCCAAGTGGGGCATTGGATGATGTTTTGTCATAAATGACCTTATACATCAGGCAACGGGCAAACAGGTGAAGGTCTTTGACCAACTTGAATCTGTCTGCATCTTCGTCTGGGCAGAATGTGAGACCTAGTTGCAATACTTTGGCCTCATTGTCCGAAAGTGGATATGAGGATAAGTTTATAATGTCAAATTTGTCCCGACTCTCCAAAATTGGAGGGTCGGGACCAATTATTTTAAAGGCTGATTAGATTTCTTCATTGGAGTGGTTGTCGGTAGACTGCGTTTGCGATCACTAGAGGTGCTAGAAAATATGGGAGCCGTTTTAACATCTATATGGGGTGGTGGTCCCTGTGCGGTTCCCTGTAGGGGGGGTCCCGCCACCAGGGAGATAGAGTCAATGTTCCTAGTGGGAGTAGTTAATGACACTAAAGAGTGGTTCAAAGTGCTATTGGACAAAGTCGTATTCAGAGTAGTACTGTTTTTGCTCTGTTGAGAGCGTATTTTCTTATCCTTACTATTTATTTTATCTGATCGTGGTCGGCTTTGTGAGCTAGTTTCACTGTCCTTCTTCCTTTTACGAATAGCTCCTTCATGTTGTGATTTGTCTTTACGTAGAACTATAGGTGCAAACGAGGTTGAGGAAATGGATGATGTATCCAATTCCCCAAGATCCAAATTAGGTGGTTGTAAGCCCTGATTGAAATTTGCCCTTCTTGAGGGATATTTGCTTGGTTGATTCCACTTATATGCCTGTTCATAGGCGTATGCTTTCCTATCCCGTTGATATTTGTTTTCCTTTGATTTAATTATGCCTGTAGCGTATTTTGTTAGGTGATCCCTAAGTTTTTTATCTTTTTCTATGAAACTGGCATGAGGTCCCAAATTGGCATGCTCCGCCTGCCACTTGAGGATCTCAAGATCCAGTTCAGCAATATCACTGTCATATTGTTCACTGAGGATCTGCATCATCTGCAGAGAACAAGTCTGCAGGTTCTCTTCCCAAATTTTTTTGATGTTTGGTTCTATTTTCTTGATATTCGGGAAAATTTGTATACGAAGTCCCCAAGGCACTATCATATTCAATCTATATTTATCAAAAAATTCCTTATGCCAAAAGAGGCGAGTCTTTTTTTCAACCATCCGCTGAAGACCAGAAAAGTATGTACTCACATCCGCCTCACTGATATCTTCCTTGGAACGGAAGAGGTTAACGTCCGTCACAAAGCCCTCCCAGGCTTGACCACAGTAATCTGTCATGATAATAAATGTTATTACACTTACCCACTTGTTTCCTTCCCACCTAAAGTGCAGAGGTAGGCCTATGGGATAGAGTGTCAGGGCGTACCCAGCTCAGTCCCACCAGTGTGCCCAGAGTGTGCTCGTCATAAAGGATATACAAAAAAGACAAATATTTAAAGATTAGTATCAATATTTTACAGCATATTTAGTATTTAGTATATATTACCACCTAGGTTCATTGTCCAGGTCCCTCACCAGAACCAGAACCAGCTGGTCATTGTCACACCTCTTCTGGATCCTGAGAAGACCCCACTGCTCAACAGCCAATAAGAAGTGTTAGGACCGTTTTTAAGGCAGGGTAAAAGGGGCAGCTGCCCTGGGCTATATCATTGTAGTGGGGCCCAAAGCAGCTGCCTCATACTTGCCAACTATCCCAGTTTAAATTCCCTTATACCTTGAAGTTTTAGTCTCATGCTGTGTCCCGATATCTCAGTGTAAACTTCTGCTTCTGCTGCTGCTGCCCAGCTCTGCCCTATTGCCATGCACAGATGACTCACCTGCAGACCCTGTGTTTACATGTAAATAAACTGCATTGATATGTAAGTGGCGGCATTATTATGTAAATAGCTGTGGACCATGGCATTGATATGTAAATAGAGGCAGCATTCATATGTATATCATGTCCCCCTGAGGTCACATCCACCATCACTTCTGTTGAATGCTGCCCACTGGGGAGGTAAAGGAGCATACTTGAAAGTCCTGCATACAACTGTGGTCATTAAGCCTAACATCAGCCTGTTCTGCAAAAGTAAGCAAATTGGAGGTTGAACCCTTCTTCAAAATAACATGGTGCCACAGCACCCTGAATTTTGGTGCAAGTGGCAGGCAGTGGGGAGATGATGTGCTGTAACCTTTAGCAACCAAACAGTCAGCAGTAATGCTGTGCACTAGCTTATTGCAAGCAATCAGTGAGCAGTAATAATGTGCAGTAACCTCTAACAACCAATTAATGAGTGGTATAGATGTTCAGTAACCTCTAGCAATCAATCAACAAGCAGAGGTAATGTGCTGTAACCTCTAGAAAATAACAGTGAGCTATAATGTGTCCTGTAACCTCTAGCAGCCAGTCAGTGAGCGGTAATGATACACTGTAACCTCTGGCAACCAATTGCAATCACTGCTGATTCAGTAAACTGATTTTGAGTCTAGCTGCTATTTGTTGTATATCTCAAAGCATGTGGAGAGCTAAATTGTGTGGAAGAGGGGGCCAGAGAAAATGTTTGCCCAGGGTCCAAGCAATATTAAAGACGGCCCTGAGAAGTGTCCACATCACGCAGGAAGTGATGTGAACACCAGAAGGATCCTGTCTCAGAACAGGCAAAAGACTGAGGACTGGAGAGACATTATAATGGCTTTAGATAAGTAAAAAAAGAATTTAAATATTTTTTTAAAACAAGTGATAAGCTAGAGGGAGGTGGGAAAAGTTGATGTGGGGGATAGGATCAAGGAAAAGAAAGGATTGACCCAAGGGATTGTGTAGGTGGGGTTAGATAGCACAGTAGAAACAAATAGTATAAAAAAATATATATTTTATTAATACATCATAATAGCAAAAAAGAAAAAACAACAAAAGTAACAATCAGCAAATATATATGCAGAAACTCTAACCGGATATACATAGAGGCTCTAAATAACAAGAGCATTGTTCAATGTATTCCTAATATGCAACATGTTTCGGATTGATATTAATATATCTAATTCCTTCTTCAGGGATCTCAGAGAGAGACTGCAGTATCTATTAAATATGTAAACAAGTATTATTAGCATGTTGCAATAGCCTATATTACAAAGCAAGTGCACATATAAATCAAAGAAAGGAGGAAAGAAATTGCAGAAAACGGCTGACAGATGCACTTACTGGGTAGTTTGGGAAGGTGAGAGAAGTTGTTGCTGTATAAAATCAGAGATCCAAACCCACGGACTCCAGAATAGTGCCAGAAGATTTCCAAAGGTTTGGGAAAAATACTTGATCTCAGGCTTCACATTGTATGTGGTGCTGTCAAGCAGAAAGTTAGCGAAATAGCCTGGTCAGATCATAATATCATAGTAACACGAACTGCAGCTCACATAGAGAACGGCAGTCCTGTTTACAAAGCTATGGCCAGAGAAGGTAGAGATGGAAAAGCAGCCGTGTCCACAAAGAGCAGGTCTCTGTAGGCCGCCTACAGAGACCTGCTCCTTGTGGACATGGCTGCTTTTGCATCTCTACCTTCTCTGGCCATAGCTTTGTAAACAGGACTGCCGTTCTCTATATGAGCTGTAGTCCGTGTTACTATGATACATCTGATCAGGCTATACAGCTCCCTCAGTGCATATATATATATATACACACACACACACACACACACGAGACTGACTGTATATATATATATATTAAATACACTGCAGCTAACTGAATCACCTGCCTGCCTGAAGTATATCAGAAACAGTAAACCAGGAACAGACTGCAGTCAGATCTAGCTAAACTGGATACAGTGGATATATATATATATATATATATATATATATATATATAGATACACGAGACTGACTGTATATATATATTAAATACACTGCAGCAAACTGAATAACCTGCCTGCCTGCTCGATCTAAATTACACTCTCTCTCCATCCACACCAATGACACACTACACGAGGCCGATGTGCAGGCAGCCTTATATAGTGTGGGGCATGGACTTAGTCCCCCTGAGCCATGATTGGCCAAAGGCACCCTGCCTTTGGCCAATTATGGCTCTCTTAGCTGAGGGCGCTGTGATTGGCCAAAGCATGCAGGTCATGGTGCATGCTCTGGCCAATCATCATACAGCAATGCACTGCGCTCCCCCAGTGGATTATGGGCCGTTACGCCTCGCTCAAATTTGGTGCGAACGGGCCATAATGTTCGGTTTTCGACCAACAGTCGAACAGCCAATGTTCGAGTCGAACTCATGTTCGACCCGAACAGAAAGCTCATCCCTAGTGAACACTTGTTGTTTTATACAAATATAAAAGCATAAGCATAAATTATTGCTTTTTTAGTCCTGCATTAATTTATAAAGAAAGGATGATAAAGGATGATACATCACATTGATTGCAAAATCAGCCAGGACTGAAAACATGACCATGTCTTTGCAGAGAGTCTCTGCTCTGTTTGATTTGCTTTAAATTTGCTGTAGTGGCAAATTGAAAGCAAGTAAAGAATAAAAAATGCTCTATCTTGTTTTAAATATTGTTCATTACAGGGTAACCTGCTGAGTATACAAGTATAAAATAGTCTCCAGTAACGAGTCCTATTTCTGTCATTTGCTTGGGAAATGTTTAAATTTAATAAAAACATAATTTTACCTTGTGGTATTCTGTTTGCACTGGTTTTAGTATTTCGATTTTTAAAGCTTTTAAAAACTAGATGAGACGATGACCATAAACCACATTTATTTGCTTTCCCACGCTTTGGCTTTACTGCTCTGCTTGCTTGGGCAATTTTTGATTATGTTATAAATGTGAAAAAAAGTGGAAAAGGAAGGCAATGTCATAAATTAAGAGGGCATAGAAGGGTAGTTGTCTCCAGCCTAAGAAATTTAAGAGGTTCATGACACTGGTGCTACAGATCTATATGTCCTAAACATTAGCCAGATGTGTACCATCATCACAAACTGTGATGTGCCTGTGTATTGTTAAAAGTTACCACATATACTAGCTATTCACACTGCTACACAACTATGTTTGAATTACTCTCTTTCACTGTCCAGTGTCTGAGAACCTACCAACATGTGCCTTCAGACAACCCTTCAGTGTACTGGTCAGTTTCAGATGTTTCTTCAGGTGACAAAAGTTCCAAGTTTAGAGAGGTTCAGGACTAGACTCAAAATCCAGCAAACAGACCAGTATTTCTTCTTCTTATCAACTTTACTTGCAAAATAGCATTTAATACTAGAAAAGTTATTCATTAAATTAAGTTTTAGAAATTAGATTATCGATAGGGATGAGCTTTGAGTTCGAGTCGAAATCATGTTCGACTCGAACATTGCCTGTTCGCCTGTTCAGCGAACAGCGAACAATTTGGGGGTGTTTGCAGCAAATTCGAAAAGCCGCGAGCACCCTGTAAAAGTCTACGGGAGAAATCTCAAGTGCTAATTTTAAAAGCCTATATGCAAGTTATTGTCATAAAAAGTGTTTGGGGACCTGGGTCCTGCCCCAGGGGACATGTATCAATGTAAATTTTTTTTTTTAAAAAACGGCCGTTTTTTCAGGAGCAGTGATTATAATAATGCTTAAAGTGAAACAATAAAAGTGTAATATTCCTTTAAATTTCGGACCTGGGGGGTGTCTATAGTATGCCTGTGAAGGGGTGCATGTTTCCCGTACTTAGAACTGTCCCTGCACAAAGTGTCATTTTTGCAGGAAAAAAAGCTATTTAAATTCACTCGCGGCTAATGAATTGCTCCCGTAACACAGAGAACAGTCATTCATTGAAAGTCATTGATAAAAAAAAAGTCATTGATAAAAAAAAAATAATTCAATTACCAGGCCCTTCAGGTCTGCTATG